>JBBPKN010000545.1:0-26920 GCA_038089275.1 Pulveroboletus cf. rosaemariae
TAGTACCTTGGTTTTGGCTCCCCAGCCTTAACCACTTGTTTATCTTGTACATTGTCTAGTGCCTTGTCAATATAGGCATTCTCCTCCTAACTTGTGCTATGGCTCCTCAGGCCTTGCTACCCTGAGTCCACTTCACTGTCTTTCCTTCTATTCCAACAGAATCCAACAATGAAACTGATGCACCCTTTCAAGGCAGACCATTTAGGGTTAGGACAGGTCATTCAGAGATCGACACCATAACATAGAATTCACAAAGCAGCTAAACAAGATTTTTCAAATTGAGCAAAAGATCTCTATAGCTTATTATCTGCATACAAATGGACAAACAGAACAGATAAATAGGGAACTGAAACATTATTTAAGGAGTTTTATAGCTAAATGGCAAGATCAATGGGCAGACTGGCTCTGAAGCACAAGCAGATGTGCTGAACTGCTGCTAACTCTAACCTAAGGGCTCCTTAATGAGTATCTTCTACTACTAAAGGGCTTTTGTGCTAGTGGCTCCAAACTAGGCAAATGGATGTGAGAGTAAGTCAAGCTAACCCTAGGGCTAGTGGATTACTTGTGAAAGTTATAGAGGTTAAGATATGGATAATTTGTAAAAGGAGTATTTCTTTAAATGCAATACTAAACCAGAGCTCAAGTGAGTGAGACTGGGGATCCAGTTCTATCTACCTTGCCCCTTATATATTGCCAGAGGGGACTGCTTACTAAGTACAGAACTACCTAATAAAGAAGATAACCCTGAACCCTATAGATAAGAAGAAATGAAAGCATGAAGTGGAAATAAAGAGTATGGCAGAAGGCCATGCAGATGTGGGAGAATAAAAGAGAAGTAACTATGAAATGAATATAGGGTCAGAGGTGCTTGTACCATGAGGCCAGGGATCTTTGTCACAGATACATCTCAGATCAGATTCAAATTCAAATCAGATTTAGATAAGATCCATGGAGATAAGAATGGAGGGCAGTTTCAGGGAAGATCCCAGGAAGATCCATGTCAGGTGACTTATAGTCACATGACCACTGCTGAGAAAAAGAAATAATAAATACTCTTAGAAGAACAAGACCACAGACTAGAATTAAGCTGAATTTGGAGTGTCTTGTGCATGATCACATGATGTCATGTGACTGGTTCTAGTGCAGGAGTGTCACTTCATAACAGGCTCAAGATTACTAAATATTATTACAATAATTTCTACTTCACTCCAACTCAAACCACTTTTTTCAAGATAACAAAAACATATCATCTGAGATTGGATTTTGAAGCACCTCCTCACATCATTCCTTTATCCACTTTTCTTCAGGAAATGTCTAAGTCCTTCAAAGAAGTAAAGAAAGCATTAGAACAAACTAAGTTAAAAATGAAAAAGCAAAATACTAGAATAGTTCCTTACTACAAGAAGAAACAATTAGTTCTACTTTCCACTAAGAATTTATCACTTCTCTATCCTTCCAAGAAGTTATCCAAGAAATGAATAGGTTCATTTGAAGTTATAGAGATCATTCTGCATGTAGTTTGTCTCAAACTGCCATCTATAATGCAAATTCACCCTACAATTAATATCTCTTATATCAAGCCTTATCTTCCATCTCTTTATGGACAGGATATCCTTACTTCTAATTCTATCATCATTATCAAAGAAGGTCATGAAGTATATAAAGTAGATCATATTGTGGATTTACACATTTACAAAGGAAAACTGAAATATCTGGTTCACTGGGTGGAATATGGAGAAAATAATTGTACTTGGCAATCAAAAGACAATTTGGCCAATTCTCCAGATTTCATTGAAGAATTCCATAAGTCACATTCTTCTTTCCCTTGACAACTTTTCACTCTAGATCTCCCTCAATTCCATTCTCTGTTTAAGCCATATGAAAACATTATGAATGCTGTACCATTAGCTGTGTCTCACCTGGAATTCAAGACCTAAAAAGGGAATAGTGTTATAGTTTACTTTTTCAATTTTTTATTACATGATCTTATCTTATCTTTGCCATGCGGTTATCTAATATTTTATCTTATCTAGGCACATGATGGGTCACATGACAGGTCTAGACCCAGGGCATAGAGTTAGCCTCATGTCTTTATGCCTGCATTTCATTTCTGCTTTCTTCTATTTTAGAAGCCTTGCTCCTTTTCAGCCATTGGCTATTCTTACAAGTGCTTCTCTTCCATTTGATGGTGCCTGTCATATCCCATGCTAATGGGTTAACTCTGCTATGTCTCCAGTGCAACTCCAGTTGCTTTCATGCTTTAAACTGTATATTTCCTAGTTTCCTTTACCTCTGTCTTTATCTACCTAATGATTGATTATAACTTTACCTATGCTAACTCCATGCCATTCTGATACAACTTCATAGTTCCTCTGATCTCACTTCCTGTTCCTGTTTCTTTTTGCCTTGCTTCTTTCTGTTATTATTTAGTTTTCAGTTTGACATTATTTGATATTGTCTCCTCTGACATCTCCATTCATATCCAGGATGCATCTGCACCTGCTTCACTTATGAGACAACTCCTTTCATATCTCCATTTCCTCCTTAGATAATCTGCCTTTCTAAGGTATAAATACTGTAGCTCTGTATCTTGTACTTTAGTTTGAATATCAACCATAATATAATGTTATGATCCCCTTAGACCCCCTTTTGCTTCACAACTTGACATCATACCCTATACTAAGTCTTACAACTTACTTCATGACTTAACATCATACCTTTCATTGGAAAAAGCTCTATGGCCTATTCTGGACCTTCAATAGTTTCCAACCCCTTTATAAATCAGGACACCTGGTACTAGCATAAGGGTGCACCACATAAGGTGAAGTCAAGCCCCATCCACTCCAGAGTTATTTAGAGTACCTCCAGAGTACATTGCAATTTTATAACAGTGCCTTAGGATTTGTGGGAGAATTCCAATCAGAGTCTTAATCCATGCATTTTTCTGTACTATATAAATACTATAGCTCTATCATGTCTTAAGCCCAAGTCTTGAGCATTTGTATTATCTAGTGCAGGTATTCTACTCATATACTCTTTTGCTTATCTCTTATCACATTAACACCAACATTGTAGTCCTTGATTAAATTTTAGTGCTCATTAATACATTGTCTTATATTGCCAACATAACAATAGGCCTTTAGGCCACATTGTTAAAACAAGTACTAAGTATGAATATACTGATAAAACTTTACACCAATTGCAGATACACTGGTAGGTCTTCTACTATTATCTGCTTCATGAACAAAACCCTTAAGGCTAAGGAAAGGTTATACTTCAGAAACTCTGGAGATATCCAGAGACTTTCAGAGGAGTTTGAAAAGGGTTTCATTGATTAGACAGGATTTAGCTTTACCTTATATGGTATGCCCTTGCACTTTCCAGTGTCCTGATTTACAAAGGTGTCAGGGGTAGAGGAGAGTGTGTTTTCAATGCTCAATAAGAGGGACAGGCAAGACAAGGAGAGTTGAGCCTAGTCATGGGGGTGGGACCTTACAATTCCTTCAAGGATATTGCTTGGCCCTGGAGATGCTCTGGAGTAACCCAGAGGGTCAGAGTGAGCCTAAAGGCTTGGGCAGAGTAAGGACAATAACAAGGGAGTGTTTATGTCAATATTTGTACTGAAGTACAAGATACAGAACTATAGTACTTATACCTCAGAGAGGCAAAACTATCTAAGAGTATAACAAAGTAAGACAGATGCAAACTCAAAAGCAAAGCAGATGTCTAAATATTTAAAAAATAAATGGAGATGTCAGGGAAAACAATGTCCAATCATATCAGACTGAAACTGAAGGATGACAGGAAAAAGCAAAGAGAAACAAAAACAGGAATGGAAACAGCAACAGTAATAGTAACTGAGAGCAGAACTAGAAATGGAGTTATAGTGGAGTGATCCAGAGAAGGTAAAGTGAAACTAAGGTAGTACTTAACTGGGAACAGAGATAGAACTAGAAATGAAATAGAGTGACATAGAAGTGAAGGCCAAGAAAACATATATCAATGGAAGGTGGGAAGCATACATGCATAGCTGAAGTGGGATGGAATAGTAATGGAGGGCTGAAGTTGCCTAAAGGGAAGTCAGAGGGCTAGAGTGGCTTACTTGATATGAGAACCAGTTATAAGCTGGGTTGGAATTGGATCAGAGGTACAGAATATGACAGTATCTCCCCCTTAGGCCTGAATCCTTGAAGGCCATTAGCCCAGGGTATGGAGGGTATAAACATATGATTTAATAAAGTGTGGTGATGGGCATGTGATCATGTATTAGCACCATCAGGATAATTAAACAGAGCAATGTGAAGATAACATGTGAAGCACAAGCAGATATGATAAACTGCTTCTAACTCTAATCTAAGGGCTTTTTAATGAGTGTCTTTTTCTATTAAAGGGCTTTTGTACTAGTGGCCCTGAACTAGGCAAGAGGATGCAAGTGAATCAAGCTGGACCACTTGTAAAAGCAAAAAGGTATTGTCTAGGATAATCTGTGAAAGGAGTATTCCCTTAGATACAAGACTAAACCAGAGCTCAAGTAAGCAAAACTGAGGATCCAGTCCTGCCTACCTCATTCTTTATATATTGTGGGCCTTGGTGCATAAACTAAGCTGAATAAGTACAGAAACTACCTAATCAGGGAACCCTAAGCCCTGAATATAAATAGAAAAGAGTAAAGAGTATGGATTGAAAATGAGAAGTATGGCAAGAGGCCATGTAGATATGGGAGAATAGAAGAGAAGTGACTATGAGATAAATGCAGGGTCAGAGGTGCTTGCACCATGAGGCTGGAGATCTCTGCCACAGATGAGATCCAATCTATAGATCTACCACAAATGCATCTAAGATCAGATCTAGATAAGATCCATGGAAATAAGACTGGTGGGCATTTCCAGGAAAGATCCCAGGAAGATCCATGTCAGGTGACTTATGGTCACATGACCACTGCTGAAGAAAAAGAATAATAAATACTCTTAAAAGAAACCAGACCATAGACTAGGGTTAAGCTGAATTAGAGATGTCTTGTACACAATCATGTGATGTCACATGACTGGTTCTAGTGCTAAAGTGTTACTTTGTAACAACAAACATGTGACCTTATTTAGTGACAATGGGGTGAAAAAGTGGAGTTGTTAGTTCACTCATGAATAAAAATGGTTACTTTACAGCAACTTGTTTTTTCCTTTATTACAACAACATGCCCTTGTTCAATGACATTGCAACATGGGCTGAGAAGCATATTATGGAGTATGCTGCCCAAGAAAAGATAAGTACTGTGGTTATTTTTCTAAGAGCAAGGTAGCTAAAAACCATTAGATAGCATAAGTACAAGCTTAGGCAGGGCCTACCAATGACAAGAGGAAGCAGAGGGCAGAGAAGGCACCAGTATGCCAGAGGTGCAATGATAAAGGAATGGAGTGCAAGGTGGGTGTGGGAAAGTCCACATTGTGCTTGGCCTACCAAAAGGCCAAGGCAAGATATAAGCATTCAGGGGAAGAGAAGCCAGTGCAGAAGTGGTGATGAAGAAATATAGAGGAGTGGCCCAAGAAGAGGGCATGCTCAGAAGGAGCAGAGGGCTGTGCCAAGCAGGTGGCAGAGGGCTGTCACCTGCTAGCAGTGACCATACAGGAGATGGGGGGCAGGGTGGTGCAGAAGATAAGGCAGAAAAACTGGCTGCTAGAGTAGCTGGTCAATATCCTCAATTCTATGTGGAAGGTGAGTGGAGAGGATGCAGAGAGTGGGCCAGAGGATGGTGAAGAGGAAGAGGTGGCAGGAGAGGTGGTGGAACTGGGAATGGAGATCCAGGAGAAAGTGGAAAGAGGAGAAGATGAAGATGTAATGATACTAGGGTAATGTTAAAAACTCTAGTTAGTATCTTTATGAACAGGGGTTGGAAATTGGAAAAATTCTGAGGGATTGAGGATACTAGATAAGGGGACAAGAACCAACTATATGAAAGGTCTTGCAAGTGCTTGAGTAAACAAGTTTTTGGAGAGAAGTCAGAATAAACTCAGAAAATAAAGTTTCTGCAGATTACAGGATAACCTATTGTGATGAAGTCTCATGACCAGGCAAATGGTGCCTTGAGTGGTCATGGGGTGATAGTGAAAACAAAAGAACAACCAAGGATGGAATGGAAGAAATAACTGAATTCCCTAGAGGAACAAGATTAGAGACCAATGTCAAAACAGTCACTTCTGAAACAGAGTCAGAGAAATTGAACAGGAATGAAGGGGGGCAGAAGTGGAGAGCCACAGGGGCTTCAAAAAGACTACCAGAGAGAAGATCAGAAATTAAACTAGAGCCTGATAGTTAAACAAAATATTCAAAACAAATGTCAGAAGGATCAGATCTAGGGCAGAGAATAAACAGAGTTAAGGAAGGTTTTTTATCTTCAAATGGAACTGAAACATGCTAATTGCCAGTAAAACAGTTCATTGTGCAGCTAGGGGTCAGAGCTAAATCAGAGTTGGGTCAGATTTTGATAAAGCAGGTAGAGGAAGCAGAAATGTCAAAGATATATTCCATTCCTGATATTCTTATTCAGCAAGCTCCAATACTGGTCTGACAAACAGCTCACTCCTCATCCCCATAATGGAGTACACCTGATGCAGGCCAAAGATCTGGAATATACAAGGAAGAAACTAGCCAGCCATATGGTTTTGGATTGAAATGCTACTGCATAATCATCAGGAGAACAGGGATTTGGGGCTGGAGGCATGGAAGGAGTGGCCAGAGGAGCAGAGTGGGCACAATCTGGGGGTTCAGTGGTCAGAGAAGGTGGAGGATCAGAGTTTATGGGGAACCACCTAGTTACAAATGCCATTCACAAGATTGGTGGTTATCTTTGCTAAGAGATGAAGAAGCAGAACAAGCTCCTTTATGACCTAGTTCAGATCAAACTGGCAAAGGGCCATTAGGCTGGGTATATTGTGGCAGGGGGACCAAGGGTCATTATGGTCAACCTTGAGACTAAGGCAGAGTAAGAGGACTGCAGAGTGGAGTTCAGAGAGGACCTGGAGGAGTGGATGTTGTGCTAAGGGTTGCTCATTGATCTTGCCTCCTGTATATAACACAAACAAACTGTATGCCAATGAGAATTGTACATTATCATTATTCATGTGCTGAAGTGAGGGAAGGGAGATAAGCTACTCAGGAGAGGAATGAAGGCAATTGGAGAAGATTGAAGATGGATGCAGTTAACATGGGTAGGGATCAGTCACTGCACAAGTGGTAAGGGTAGTCAGAGGGGGCAATTGGCACAGAGCAAGTCTGGTCATTGCATGAAGAGGTAGAAGTTGACCAGGTGGGCTGGGTACTGTGGTAAAAGAGATCAGAGATGGAATAAAGGAAGGTTGGAGGAGTGAGCAATGGGGCTGAGAGAAGGGCATGAGCACTAAATGACCAGTAGATTGCAGATTGCTAGATGTGATTAGTGGTTACTAGTGTGATTACTAGATGCTATTACTAGACACTATTCCCTCCCCAAGGTTGATATCCCATCATCAACTAGAAGTGTCATATCCCATGTCAACAGATCAACTCCACTATGTCTCTAATGCAACTCCAGTTGCTTTCATGCTATAAGCTATGTATTTCCTGATTTCCTTTACCTCTGTCCTTTTCTACCTAATGTTGATTACAACTTGGTCTATGTTAACTCTGTACTATTCCAATACAACTCCATAGTTTCTCTGTTCTCACTTTCTGTTCCTGTTCCTTTCTTCCTTACCTCTTCCTATTATCATTTAGTTTTAGTTTGACATTACTTGATGTTGTCTCCCCTGATATCTCCATTTGTATCCAGGATGCATTGGCATCTGCTTCACTTATGAGATAACTCCTTTCATATCTCCATTCCCTTCTTAGATAATCTGCCTCTCTGAGATATAAGTACTGTATTTCTGTATCTTGTACCTTAGTTCAAATATCAACCATAACACAATGTTATAATTCTTCTTGACCCCCTTTTGCTTCATGACTTGATATCATATCCTATACTAAGTCTCACAACTTACCTTATGACTTGTTGTTGTACCTCTCAGTGGAAAAGCCCTATGGCTTATCCCAGATCTCTGACAACTTCCAACCCCTCCATAAATTGGGGCACCTGGTACTAGCATAAGAGCACACTACATAAGGTGAAGTCAAGCCCCATTTACTCCAGAGCTATCTGAAGTACTCCTAAAGTACATTATAGTTTTATAACAAGGAGACAGTAAATAAAAAGGGGCTAGAGGCAGCACAAAGTGCAAAGTGGAAGATATCCAGAAATACCCAGAGAGACAGGAGAGAGGCTGGAAGGAAAGGCCAATCAAAAGGATAGACACAGAAAAGGGGGATTTTCCAGGGGATGCAGGAAGAGCAGAAATATTCCAAAGGAAAAAGAAAATCCAGGGAAATAAAAGGACAGGTTCCTGGACAACAGATTAGAGGAAAAAAAGGAAACTGAAGGCAAATATTAATGGAGTCATCAGAAACAAGGCTAGAAGAACAAAGAATTCCCAGAGAGGGACAGAGAACAATGTAGGGGTTTAGAGGAAGATCTGAAGAAAGGAGCAGGATTTCCAGAAAATGCCAGAATGTCTCCAGGAAAAAGAATATCCAGGGGAATGGAAGAACAGGTTTCAAGACAATATATTAGCAAAGGTAAGGAAAATCCACAAGCAGGAACAGAGTCATTAGGAAACAATGCCCAAAGAGCAAGAATTTCCTGGGCAGAAATCAGAGAGAATAGAGAGGCATGGAGAGAATTCTGCAAAACAAAGATTTCCCAGAAAGGGACAGAGAATGCCTAAGGCAGTTGAAGGGGGTCATAGAAAGGTAGCACCTCAATAAAAACAATAAAGTTCCATACAGAGGAAATCCAAGCAGGTACGAATAAGGAACTGAAACAAAGCTCAATTAACTGCAAGTAGAGGTAAGAAAGGGTAATTGCAGCATAGTCATGACAGAATGGTGAGCTTTCTGGGGAAACAGAAAGGAATGGAGATGCCCAGAGAGGATGAGAAGACTTGGGCATGCAAGACAAAATGCAGTGAGCATGTCAGAGTACAAAGGAAGAGAGATGGTGCTTTTGAAGCCTTGTTGGTCAGAAAGGTAAGTATACCTTAAAAACTGCAAGGATAAAGAAAACAGGTGGCAGGTAGGCCAGAGATGAAGAAGAACAAAGGGTCAAATGCTATGAGTTCAGAAAAGGTCAGAGGCAGACAGAGGTATCTTTCTGGTAGGCATATCAACAGATGAAACTGGCCTGCTACTGAGAGCAGAGCAATGTGGAGACTACTGTGCACTTAGGCAATGGAGTTGTGACTACCAGATAATGATGAAAAAGCTGTGGTTTGGATTTAGAGTTAGCTGAGACCAGAGTAGTATAGAGCTACAGGGAGGTGCATGAGGTGCTGGCATGTGTTATCCAGTGAACAGACAAGGTACTACTCAATACCCTGGGTCAACAGACCACAGTGGGTAAGTTAGTGGTGTTCTAGAATCAGTGAACACAAACCATTCAGTGAAGAGTAATGCTAAGCATTAACAGAGTGAATCCAACAGTCTTTGTAGAATGTGTGGAGATCTGATAGCTTGAGCATAAGAGGCAAAAATCCTAAATAGAACAAGGTATTCAATGAGGGATTGTAATGATCAGAAGTGCACAGAGGTGTGGTGTCAGAGGTTGGAAAGACAAGGAACTCAGGTTTAGTAGATTTGCCATGCTCAGGAAACAAGGTCTTAAAAGGCTAGGATCAACAGCCAGAAATGGGCCACCTAGAAGTAGAGATAGATATGAGAGGATAATAACAGTCTATTGATAATCCTGGAGTAACTTGTTGAGAATAAGGCTGTGAAACAGCTAGAGGGATGCTTAGACTGCAATGGCAAGATCTAGGCATAAGGAGGTGGTTAGAATGGTCTGGAGTAACATGGAGTGGTTTTCCATCAAGAATTACCAGATAACAATGAAGTGTCAGTGGGTCAGGGTCAGCTGCCAGAAAAGGAACAGGGAAAACAGAAGGGAGTGGCACTTATGGGTAGGCAACCATAACCTAAACTGCATTTGAGGGTCCATAAGAACTGGTAATAAGGGGAATGCCAGGGTAAGGAGTCAGAAGTTGAATCTAGGTACATATATCTTGAGCAACTGGGGCTAGTAACTGATATCCTAAATGTCAGAGTGGTTTAGAGAGGCTTGGAAGGTTAGAAGTGGTAAGAGATCTGCACCATGTGAAGAATAGGCCAACTTAGGGGTCAGGGTGCCCAGAAGAGCACAGAGTCATAATAGGGTCATGGATAATCATGACCTGACAGATAGCACAAGAGATGGGTTAAGGTTCTGGAGAATTCAGAGGAATTACCCATGAGTGCACAGAGCATGCAGGTGGTTCAGAGTTAAGGGTTGCAAGATAGCCTATGCCAATCTTGAAGTAAAGGCTTGGAGAAGTGCAAGTAAGAGTATGAATATACTGTTAAAATGAGTACTGAGTATAAATATACTGATAAAAATTTACACCAATTGTTATGCTAGGCCCAGGCAGGGACAGGCATAGACCTTTCTGTGAATAAGAGGATGAAGTGAATCAAAGGTAAGCTTCAAGACAAGTGGAAAGTGACAAACAAAGTGTTGTGCTTTAGTAGTACCAGCTACACTCCCAGGGGTGTGCTGAGATCAGACACTGATAATCCTCTGGTTAAGTGCCAGAACACAAGCAGTGGGTTCCAAGTATGTAGGTACAGGGAGTAGTGGAGATGTGAGGACTGTGAGATGATCACAAGGTAGAAGTAGTGTGAGGGAAAGGACAATAGGAAGTACACTACTTTATAGTACAACTAATAGAGTTAAAGCAGAGATGAAATGAGTAATCATGCTGATGAATGATGAGTAAAGTGTCCATGTGGAAATGGATGGAAAGAGATAGAATGATTATGAGTCAGCTGATTAAACAATAGAAGGCCCAGGCAAAGGGTTGAACAAGAGAGTGGTCTAGACAAGGCTAGAGCATGAGAAGAGTGGAAGCTACAATGGGAAAAAGGAGGAAAGAAAGAAAGAAAAGAGGAAATGTAACACCAATCACAGATATACTGGTAGGCCTTCTACCATTATCTGCTTCATGAATAAAACCCTTAAGACTGAGAAAAGGTCATACTCCAGAAACTCTGGAGATGTCCAGAGACTTCCAAAGGGTTTTGAAAAGGGTTTTGTTGATTGGACAGGACTTAGCTTCACCTTATGTGGTATACCCTTGCACTTTCTGATGTCCTGATTTACAAAGGTATCAGAGATGGGAAAGAGAGCATTCTTGATGCTCAACAAGAGGGACAGGCAAGACAAGAAGAGTTGAATCTAGTCATGGAGGTAAGACCTTATGATTTCTTCAAGGATATTGCTTGACTCCAAAGGTGCTCCAGAGTAACCTGGAGGATTAGAGTGAGTCTAAGGGCTTGGGCAGAGTGAGGATGACAACAAGGGGGTGTTTATGTCAATATTCATACTGAAGTACACAATACAGGACTATAGTACTTATACCTCAGAGAGGCAGAACTATTTAAGAGTGTAACAAAGTAAGACAGATGCAAACTCAGAAGCAAAGCAGATGTCTAAATATCTAAGAAATGAATGGAGATGTCAGGGAAGACAATGTCCAATCATGTCAGACTGAGACTAAAGGATAATAGAAAGAAGCAAAGGGAAACAGAAACAGGAATGGAAACAGTAACAGTAACATTAACTGAGAGTGGAACTAGGAATGGAGTTATAGTGGAGTGGTCCAGAGAAGGCAAAGTGAAACTAAGGTAGTATTTAACTGGGAACAGAGATAGAACTAGAAATAGAATAGGGCAGAGCAGGAGCAGAGGCCAGGGAAGTGTATACTAATGGAAGGTGGAAAGTATACATATGTAGCTGGGGTGGGATGAAATAGTGATGGAGGGCCAGAGTTGCCTGGAGGGGAATCAGAGAGCTAGGGTGGCTTACTGGGTATAAGGACCAGTTATAAGCTGGGTCAGAATTGGGTCAGAGATATGGGATATAACATACATTGTTGAAGTCTAAGATGAATGGTTTGAGCATTGATGGATGGAAAAAACTTTCTTTGGAGATCTGAAACATCATGTGCCATGCCTGAAGTAAGAGCACAAACTGCAACACAGGTGTCATGAATGGTAAATAAACATTTTTGACCTGATTTCTAGGAAATATGATAAAAATCTTCTAATTGGGCATAACACTGATAGATATGCTTGATAGTTGTACAATGAAGGCCATACTTTTTGGCAATTATGGCATCTTTTATACCTGCATCTTGATCATGACAAATCCTAGTCTTTTTTATTAAAAAGATATACTTTGTTATAATAGAGAGGTGTGTTATGAGCAATGTTGGTCTTTAAATAAGTAGCAATCTTCTAACCCTAATCAAGGGCTTATGGTGTTGGTTGCAATATGAGAGTAAGCAAGATGAATGGTATAGGAGCCCTAGTAAGGCCACTTGCACTAAAGAATACAAATGCTCAAGATTAAGGCTTGAGACATGCTAAGGCTACAGTATTTATATAGTAAGGAAAAAGTGCACAGACCAAGACCCTGATGGGAGAATTCCCACAGACCCTGAGGCACCATCAAAAAGAAGGGAAGCATCCATGAGAATAGCCAATGGCTGAAAAGGATCAATGCTTCTGAAATGGAAAACAGATGGAAATGAACAATAGACTAAAGACATGAGGCTAACCCTATGCCCTGGGTCTAGACCAATCATGTGACCTGTCACGTGCCTAGATAATATAAAAGATTAGATAACCATGTGGAAAGATAAGATAAGATCACATGATCAATGTTTTGAAAAAATGACTATAACAAGGTGAATATAAGGCCTACAGAGGGAATCTGGGTACTATTGGGGTGCCAGAGATTCAGGTGCATGGTACTGGCCAGGTTTTTATAAAAGTGCTAACTATGATAATTTGTAATACATAGCACTTATTTGACCATTATCTAGAAAACTTGTTGTTTACTTAATGTATTTCAACAAAAATTACATTAAACAGTAGCCTAGAGTCTATAGAATGTGCTGATACTCATACAATCACCAATGGTCCTTTGTTGCAGTCAGACAGGGAGTAACTCTATAAAAATGTGATTTGTGCATTTCCTATTTGAGACACTATACATCATATCCTAGCTATGGTATATATAGAGAGGCTTTCTCCCTTACCTGTAAATTATCTTTTCCTTATCTGCAATGCCATGCCTTGTCCTGTTCTGTTCTGAGTGTTTCCACCTTACTGTGGCTCTCTAGTCACATCACATGGCAATATCAAAGCAACAAAACAGGTGAGATAAGTTACAGGTGTAAGAGAATATCAAGTCATCTACCAGCTGGCTTATGTGGTAGCATGCTTGATAGCAGATGACAATAACTATCACATTATCATTTGTTTGTCACAATAATGCATGAGAATACTATGCTCCACTTTTATTTCTGCTGCACCAAGCACATGCTAATGTCCAGCAGGACAGTCATAGAGGTTAGAGATGCTAACTATCTTCATATCTTCATAGGAATTGCCACTACTGTTGAGATTTGCCAAGTTAAGCATATGCATTTGAGCCAACAGTCAACCTGATTCTCTTTTACACTTTCACTATTGCATAATGTACTTGGCAAACCACTCCACAGATTCACAAGCCATTTGTGTTATAGCATGCCTATTATATAGATTAATCTGGAACTTGTATACAGATAGCATAGCATAGCATAGCCTGACACAGCTTAGTAGTTGTTATGAACTGACACTATTTAAATAGGAGTTACTTTTATCTTTACCCTACATTAGCTTCCTTTCTCTATTTAGGTCTGCTTTAGCCCCTTTCTTATGTTCTATGTCTTTATTTATCTACTTCATGTATGCCTCATGGCATGGTTAGCTAATAGTATATAAGGGTAAGGGTCTAAACTGGATTCTCCAGTTTAGAGCACTTGTTCCATGATTGCTCTTCTTCTGTGTGGGCACTTCTCAAGGCCGCTGTTCTTTTTTCAGGTTTGAGTCTCTAACACTTGCTCTAAACTACACACTTGAGCAGTACCATTTGTTGCTGTGACTGTTGCCTCAGTAGTTGTCCCCCCACCTTCATTAGTCAGCACTTGCCATTATCTCAGTCTCCATTCAGTTGTTGCCCAAGTCAGGCAGAAGATTCCCATGGAACCAGCTCATATTCCTAAAACTGAGCCAGAGAAGAGTCTCAAGACACTTTGGAACCTGGGCAGGTCCAAAAACTGCCACAGTTGAGGAGGTTGCACCAGCTCATGTCCAGGTAAACTGAGTAGGAGTTTAGAGATCTCCTGAAACAAATCCACAAGTTTTTTCTTTCAAGCTTTTCTTTTGCAGATCTAGCTGGCTTGGACTTCATGCTCTCTTAGCCAATGCTCCTCAATTATGCTATTTATGATTTTATTTTCTATCTTGGGTCATATCTAGCAGGCCTGAGCTTCATGCTCCCTCAGCCATGCTCCCTCAGCCATGCTCCTTGATTACCAAATTCAACTTTTATCTCTTTGCCAGAGTTGACAGATCTCCATCATCAAAACTGGTCACAAGTTCAAAAGATGCTAAAGAAGATTTTTGGGCCTTGCTGCCATCAAAGAATCAAGTTCTCATGCCATCCTTTCAATTATGAAGTCATCAATCTGTTGGTCAAATTGGTCAAGGTTTATTATAGCTGAACAGAAGTCATATTGAGCTGGATGGCTAGAGAACTGAAAAGTTCTAAAACTAGTCTTGACCTTAATACATCATTAAAACTGTTACAGAGTTGTGGATTATTCTGTGAAACCCTTAAGTTTGTTGGTGTTCTCAGAACCATCATGTTTTTGCAGACCAGCTCATGTCATTACAATCAAGCAGTAGATTTGAGGAAGAAACCAGCTCATGTTGCAATAACTGAACCATATGTTATGGATTCAGACCAGCTCATGTCTGGACAGGTAAACTAAGTCAATATGAGTCTTTCTTTGAAGTTTCCCTTACAGGTTTTTAAATCTCAACATTTCTTGCCCTAAGCTGCTTAATCTCCCCCCCTTACAAGTTTCCCATCCGAGTTTTCCTTTCCAAGTTCACCACAGTCATCTATTCAAGTCAAGATCTGCTAAAGATGCTTCAAAGAGTTTGTTGGTGTTCTCACAACTGTCACAAGTCATTTGTTGGAGTTCACACAACCATCAAAGTTAGAGAGATCTCAGCAGGTCTATAAACTGCTTGGGCAGGAGTTGCCAGAGCTTCTTAACCAAAACTGCGCTCAGAGATGTCTCCAGAGCTGGAATGAGGGTTGGCATATTGCTAAGTATCTTGTTTCTGTTTTCAGAGTTTCTGAGACTAGAATGAGGGTCATATCTGTTGATAAGTACCTTGTTTTTAGCCATCCAAGTTTCTGGCACATCCCCTTAGAATGGGGGTTGCCACATTTGGATTTCAGAGTCATGAGTTCAGCCATTTGGCCTTTAGAGCATTTGTTAGTGTCTGTATAACTGTCTCAAGTCCATTTCCCTCACCAGTTTCCCTTTCCAACCATTTCCAACATTGCTGGTACCACTCTCAGCACCCATTCTTCCTCTAGCACACCATTTTAAATGCTTCACATTAAATCCCACACAGAAACCAAGGTGTCTTGCCCCTATGAGTTAAATACAAGCCACAAGATAAGTAGAGAAGGCCATGATACATAGTATTGCCAGTTTCATTGAAATCTTGCACTACCCATTTTCCCCATCTCCTTGAGCCCACCATCTGTCAGTTCCCCTCTTCCAATCCCTCAGTATTACCCAGTCAATGGTCCTTCAGCCATGCTAGAAAGCTTATGCAGAGCCAGTTAATCCAAGAACCACTGCAATTGCAAAGAGATCATGATCTGGTCATTTCACTACTGATACCTGGTCCCCTCACAAGTCGCACATACTTTGAGAGTATAGAAGGCTATGATGCGCAGCTACCAGCCTCATTTCTCCTCACATAAGTCTTTTAGAGTTTGACATGGTTTCTTTCTTCTGCCTACCATTACCATCATCATGAGTATCCTGTTCACCCATCAGTCTTTCAATTTACAGCACTGTCATGGAGAGCACACACCTGCAATGGTTATTGCACTGATACCACAAGATCCCATGTACCCCATTGTCATGAGAGTCCAAGATTCATTCCCTTCTGCCACCCTATTCTTTCTTTCTGTACTCTGCCACTACAAGTCCCTGCTGTCCCTTTCTCTTCTATCTCCACTCCAGCCTTGCACCACCACCTACAAGCCCCACAGCCACCACCCATGCCACCCAAATATCCTGCCCCCTCACTTTCAACATTGCTAACCAACTCTATCTATGTGTACCCTATTAAATTGGCAAAAAAAATTTCCATCCATGCTGCATCATGCCTGTGCCTTATATTGCATCAGAATGATATGATCTAGAATGAGGGTGGATAATATGGATAATAAGGGAATCATGAAGTGCAACAAAAGAATTACTGCACCATGAGAATGAATGAAGAAAGGATGAGTGGCTTATGAGCAGTGCAAGTTTTTCTTTCTGTTTCTTTTTCTTTTTCTTTCTTTCCTTCTTTGCATTTGTCTATGAATTAACATCTTTTCTTTATTCTTCCAAGCTGGATTTCTCAAATTTTAGGTCACTTTACACCTGGTTTGTTTTCCTTATTAATTGGTGCTCTGGTTCATTTGGAGAACTCACTTTAAAACAGGGGTGGTGTTACAAACTGACACTATTTAAATAGGAGTTACTTTTATCTTTACTCTACATTAGCATTCTTTCTCTATTTAGGTCTGCTTTAGCCCCTTTCTTATGTTCTATGTCTTTATTTATCTACTTCATGTATGCCTCATGGCATGGTTAGCTAATAGTATATAAGGACAAGGGTCTAAACTGGATTCTCCAGTTTAGAGCACTTGTTTCATGGTTGCTTTTCATCTGTGTGAGCACTTCTCAAGGCTGCTGTTCTCTTTTGGGGTTTGAGTCCCTAACAGTAGTTCTTTATAAACCCTGCCTGTAAATCATCATCTGTCACCTGTAAAGCTTCATTTCCCTTTCACATTGGTGCTTCTTTCAAGTGCTCATGATTGAGTTCATGTCACAACCATGGTCCTGGCACTGATGGGCATGTTTTTACTTGAACACAAATGAAAAACATTTGAGACTATGATAGATGAATATTGTGGGTGGACAGGCAAAAAGTTAGCCCTAGTAACAAGTCACCTTCATAAATACATACCACATTCTCACTATTGCTTATCCATCTCTTGTTATGCAGAAGAAAATAGCTACTTATACCCTATCACATGCAATACCTGTATACAACACTGATGTAATTGTGTGATGGAGTGATCTTTTGAGCAGCAAGCCTACTTTTGTGTCATTTAAGTGGTTTTACTAAACCCCTGTTCATGAATTGGCCCTGAACACCACAGTTTCTCTGAAATGCAAGTTCAGAGCACCCATTGGGTTTTCAAAGGCATTCTGCAGTTTGTATATAAATGTCATTTGATTTAAGTGGGTGCAATTGAGCATTACTTGGCCAGATGTACAATAGGACTAGAATAATACCCTAATAATCATAGACTATGATCAATGGCTCATCACTCCTCCCACCATGTATACAGACAGCCCACAACAATACCTTTGTTTGATAATATCTTTGCCAGTCTAAATATCATTTTTTCAAAATTTTAATCTCATGTTATGGGTAACCAATTGATTAATGTAATCCAACATGATGGGAAATAATATAATGCATTAGGATGTGTTGCATTGCATTATCTCATGCCCTGCTATCAATCAACAAATATCTTCTATGCAGCTCTGATGCTCACATGGTTTGCCATGTTAAAAGAGTGCATTCAACCCTTAGCATGGGACCATGGTATCCAACCTTACAACACACTAGCAGAACAAGACTCAGGTTTCTCATGACAAAGAAGAACACATTCAAGCAGCTCTCAAAGCCATCAATGCATCAGAAATCAAATCAGATGATCTGCATACACTTTCTCTTCGAGAAACAGCACGACAATACAACATCCCGCAATCTATTCTCACAGCACAGTATCATGGTCAGCATACACACATTGAGGCTCATGAGTCACAACAAAAACTAACACCTGCACAAGAAGATGAGCTAAAATGCTGGATCAAGGCACTTCGCACTCAGGGTGTGCCACTTTCATTTCAATGTATAGTAGAATATGCATATGTTATTCTTGCTGAGAGAAGACGGCAGGCTGATGAGAAGAAGGCACTGCGGAAAGTCCAAGAGGCAGCAGAGAAAGTAGAGAGAAGGAGGATGGCTAAGGAGGAGAAGGCGAGACAGAAGCTGCAAGTAAAGGAGTGCCACCGAGCTGAAAGAGAAGGCGGCGGACACAAAGAGAGAACAAGCTTGATGGACCAACTGTTGGTACTGTTGGTGGGGATGCTAAGAAAATTGACAGAGCAAAGCCACGAGTAAGACTGTTGTTCAAATTGCCAGCCACTACAGACAGATTGGTCAAGCCGATGAATCAGCGAGGAAATAATGGGAACGACGATGATTTTTCCCTCCTTGTTGTAGGTAACGGCAATTCCCGAGACGCGACCGTAATGGCCTCACACTGGAGTACGTTCATAAAAAAAACGTAGCTCATAGACAGTCACTGTTGAAAATATAAAAACACCACCATTAGATAGAGATCCATTTTTCCATTGAGAGGGAATCAAAAATTTTGCTCTTTGAATAACAGGATGTTGTGCTATTGAACCAACAAGTTTTAGTGACTCGTTACCCGGACATGCACAGTAGTAGACGCCACAGTGTAGAAAATAATTTGATCACGTGAGAATATACTCAAACCCCAAGACTCATTGCTCTGCCGCATCCGCTATGGCAGCTCTTGCACTTCACACGCGCTCGTTTTTCCTTGCGTTTGGTCTGCCATGGCTGATGCGCCCCGCGTCTGCACCACCTTTGTTTGCACCGCCAACGTCATTCAACCTAGTACTGCCTATGCTGCAGCCCCTCCTCGACTTCCTTCCTCCAATAGTCCTTGCAGTACCCAAAAGTAAAGTCTCCCATTCCCGAAAATCGATGCGCAGTGCCAACAAGGGACTCAAGGATAAGCAGAGTACGTCACATTTCATGTCCTGACCATGACGTGTGTCGGATTGCCGTTCCTCGTAGATATCGTCAATTGTCCGGCTTGTGGAGGCGCCAAACTTGCCCATCGTGCCTGCAGAAGATGTTATGATACCATTGTTACGCGGTCCAAGCAGCGGTCCAAGGACCCCTCTAGCGGTGTACGATAGCATTTCGTCCACGACCGTCAAGGTCATTGAAGGGCCCACATCATGGGAACATTTGTGTAGGTTTCTTGGCATAAGAGTTTTGTCAAATGCACTTTGTGCTGCAATGAATCACACCGGTTCGGCTCAAACGATAGGATAAATAGCCTGATATTGAATTAGACAGGTATGGTAAAGGTGCGACAAATGCTGGATGTAACCGCGTTGCTCTCGTGAGTGAATATATCGCCAGCACTTGCTTTCCCACGTAGGCGGTCGCCATAAGTAAATTGGGTGAGGTGGTGGACCACTGTTGCCAGTTTAGCGAACTAGTGTCACGAAGTTGATTTGAGTTGCCGCTAGGTGAGCCCCGCTCTTATCGGCTCAAAGTCAGTTGCATCCACGACGGTAAAGGTCAGTCGTGGAGAACCGTAGATACCTCCATAACAATATCTGACTTGCACCCCAGCCCAGGCATTGGTTCTCCTATCTATTTCTTAATGAGTAACGCCGCAAGGGGCTCACGTCGCAGTCATACTCAGCAACGCCAGCTTGCGGCCCATATCTAATTCTTCAGCTTTATCTGGCCAGTGCATGCGCGAGTTGACCTTCAGCTCGTTCAGCAGCAAGAGAAACCCAATCTGAGGTGTACACCTGATGCTTCTTATGCCAACCAGAACGGGCAAAAGAAACCTGCGGGTACATCTCTCCCAGCCTCCAGTACCAGTTGCTGTCCATAACGTCAATTTTGATGGTGGACAACAATGCCAAGGCAGCACGCCGATCATGCAATCGCCGTCGAGCGGGAAACTCTCGTGTGAGTACGTCCTGTGCACCTGAGGGTCATGCTGCTTCTGTCAAGCAGGAGAGATCGAAACCTCGGGAATTGCCCAGGTTGCCATCCAAGTTTTCACCTCCTATTCCAAGGGATTGGGAAGTGACACGCAGGACATTATCAATGTGCCGGCTGACTACCTGGCTCTGTTGCCGTCGCAGAGGTCGTAACACTGAAACGGGATCTCGACGCCCTGAAAAGCGTAGGTATGAACCCCCCTACAATACTTCTCGCATTGCTGACCTTGTCTTTGACTGCTTAGAATAATAAGAAACCCATGAAAAAGGTGGGCATATATTATACTGTGATGTTTTTATGCTGCTTATGCTATCTTCAGTTGGATTGTGCAAAGGAAAAAGACTATCAAATAAATACAAATAAAGGTAGTTTCTAAATGTACTATCTATTATGGCTTTACTTATGAGCACTTGAAGGAAGCACTAATGCAAGCAAATAGTGAGAATTTCAAAGCTGGGGAATAATATGTTACAGAAAGATTTATATACTACTGTGGCTATATATGGGATATGTATTAGGCATGCATCAGTATGCTATGATCCCATTGTATAATATTACAGTAAAGAATTGAAAAGAAAAAGCATTATATTATCCCTTATTTAAGGCCTGATATCTGTGGCAGGGGAATTTTCAAATAACTTATTTGGAAGAAAGAGAAGGGATTTGTAAAATTCTTTAAATTCCTGTGTTTTAAAAAGTGAGGTGGAGGGAAAAGGGAAAACTCAGTGACAGATCAGACAAAAACAAGAAGTGTAAGGATTACAGAAGATAGAAGGAAAGGTAACTAGAATACCATTGCATGTCTAGTATAGTTGCATAGTTAAAGTAAAATAATGTTAAGAACTTAACCCTAAACAAAGGCAACTGCCTTGAGGGGTTGCTAATACAAGAAAACTAGCTAGAAAGAGAAATAGAGGATAGTATTATGTTCCTAGACTCTAGAGGGCTAACTACTCAATGTAACCTTAACAATTGACCTTTTGGAGGAATAGAAGGGAGTAGTAGATGGATTGCAATCCTATGAAGAGGGCTATGGAGTAAAATGGAAGGAAGGAACCTAGGAAACATCTATAGAGGCTAAGCCACTCAAATGCTTAATCAAGAGCAATAATTATCTGACTTATATAATGGTCAAGTTTGTGCATAGACCAAGCCCTGCAGGGCCCTATTCTGAGCAATGAGGTGTAGTAATCAGATGGAAGGAAAGCTCCTATGTAAATAACCAATGGCTAAAAAAAAGCAGGATTTGTAAAATAAAAGAAAATGGAAATAAGAAAAGGCTAGAAGACTCAAGGCTAATCCTTGGTTCTGAGTCTAGATCTGTCAGGTAACTCATCACATGCCTTTGATAAGATAAGCTGATTAGATAATCTCATGGAGAGAAAAGATAAGATAAAATAAGTAATTAGAAAGAGAAAAAATAAAATGATATTATAATAAATAGCAACAAGTGCTTTAAACTAGAGAATCCAGTCTATAGTCTTGCCTGAAATGCAACTACTGATGTGTTGACCTTTCTAACCCTAACCCTTGGAAAGTGCCTTTCTAATCCTAACTATGGGCTTTTGTGCTAGTGGCCCTAACTAGGCATGAGTGAAAGAGAGTAAGAACCAGAGCCAGCCCCTAAGCCAATAGGGACTGTTGGATCACTTATAGGGAGTGGAGTATAGCCAGAAGAGACTAAACCAGACTCAAGTAAGCAAGATTGGAGAATTCTAGCTTGCCTACCTTATTCTTTATATATTGGGGACCTTGGTGCATAGACCAAGCTAACTAAGTACATGAACTACCTAATCAGGGAACTCTAAGCCCAGTTATAAATAGAATCATACCAATGATGGAAAAGCATGGAGCAAATATGAAAGAATGGAAGAGAAGGCATAGCCTTGGAATGGAAGTGCAGGGTCAGAGGTGCTTGCACCATAAGAATGGAGATCTCTGCCACAGATAAGATCCAATCTGTAGATCTGCCACAGATATATCTAGGGTCCAGATTCAGATCCAGATCTAAATTTAAGATAAGATTCATGGAGATTAGAGAGGAGGGCAGTTCCTGAAAAGATCCAGGGAAGATCCATGTCAGGTAACTGATGATTACATGACCACTGCTAGAGGAAAAGGATAATAAATACTCTTAAAGGATTAGAATCACAGACTAGGGTTAAGCTGAAAAAGGGGTTTCTTGTGCATAATCACATGATGTCATGTGACTGGTTCTAGTACAGGAGTGTCACTTTGTAACATTGCCCTTATATAGTGGCTCAAAAAACTATCCCAATATTTGTATGTTTTACACTAAATGCAGTGTAAAATATGTTCTTTGTATTGCTAACTGAGAACCAGCAATCTTCTCAGTGTGCATTGAATCAACTAGCTAAGCCTTTGAACATAGAGGCTTAGAAAACTAGACAAAGAGTAGAAAAAGACTTGAACTTGAAAAAGCACAGAAGGCTCAAGTGTGCAAGACACAGAAAACCCAGGCTAGCACTCTCCCCTTTATATATTGCTATAGTGTGCACACAGACCATGTAAAATGGACTGGCCCTAAACTAGTGTATAGTAAGCTATTCAATAGCAATAAACAAGCAGGAACCTAGAAATACACATGGTAAATATAAGATGTGACCTCATAGTCTAGACCAGTCTAGACCAGTGAAATGTGAAGGTGTGAAAGGGTGAAGATGTGAAAGTGTCACATGATGTAACAATGTGAAGAGTTGATATAGTGTCAAAAATGGTAAAATGGTAAAAAATGAAAATATGCATTATAATACAATGGCTATCAATAACTACTAATTATCATGCTAGGCTATAAGTGTATGAAATATGGTACTTGCTCTTGGCTTTCTATTGGTCCAATGATCAAAGCATTTGGTTATGTTTTGATAACATGGCAATCATATCAAAATGATAATTCATTGGGATAGTTTTTTAACTTTGAATTCTCATTACATATATTGGATCCTGAAGTGCTGTAAGATAATTATATATCTTAGATAAGTAATATATTATGTCATTCTTATGTCACTAATTAGCCTGCAGGATATATAAATCCTACCATTACAAATAAATTCCCTTATCTTTATTATTGTTAAAACATATACTAAGTATGAGTATACTGTTAAAACTTTATACTGATTGCAGATACACTGGTAGGTCTTCTACCATTATCTGCTTCATGAATAAAACCCTTAAGGCAGAGGGAAAATTATACTCCAGAAACTTCTGGAGGGATTTAGGAAGGGTTTTGTTGATTGAATGGGACTTGGCTTTACCTTATGTGATATGTCCTTGCATTTTCCAGTGTCCCAATTTACAAAGGTATTGAGGGTGGGAAAAAGAGTAATCTTGACACTTAACAAAAGGAATAGGCCAGATAAGAAGAGTCAAGTCTAGTTATAAGGGTGGAGCTTTATAATTCCTTTAAGGATATCACTCAGCCTGGAGGGTCAGAGTAAGCCTATGGGCTTAGATAGAGTGAGGATGACAACAAGGGGATATTTATGTTGATATTTATACTGAGATACAAGATACAAGACTATTGTTATGAACTAATACTATTTAGTCACAGTTTATCTTTTACTTTTATTCTATATTAGATTCTCTTTCTATTTAGGTCTGCTCTAGCCTCTTTTTTATGCCCTATGTCTTTATTTAGCTAGTTTATGTATGCCTCATGGCATGGTTAGCTAATAGTATATAAGGGCAAGGGTCTAAACTGGATTCTTCAGTTTAGAGCACTTGTTCCATGGTTGCTCTTCTTTTATATGGGCACTTCTCAAGGCTGCTGTTCTCTTTTGGGGTTTGAGTCTCTAACACTTGCTCTAAACTATTTACTTGAGTGGTGCCATTTGTCACCATGACCATTGCCTTAGCAGTCATTTCCCCACCTTCATTAGTCAGCACTTGCCATTACCTCAGTCTCCTTTCAGTTATTGCCCAGGTTGGACAGAAAGTTCATACAAACCAGCTTACATTTCTAAAACCAAGCAGAAGAAGCCAAAGAAGTTAATTTAGACATTTCAGGACCTGGGTAGATCCAAAAACTGCCTCAGCTGAGTTGATGGCTGTGTGTTTGGCAGTATCTGTAGAACTGCATGGTATTGTGGGCTATCCTGAGAAACCCTCAGATGGACCAGTTCATGTCCTAAAACTGAGCCTGTTGTTTCATAGATACTAGGCTTTGCTGCTGTCAGAACATAGACCAGCTCATGTTGAGAGAACCAAGCCATTGTATTGTGGGTAATCAAGAAATCCTCAAAAAGTTTTATCTTTAGGTTGCAAGTTGTGCTGAAGCTGAAATGCTGAAGTCAGAGGTGGTTCCTTTGATAACAAAAACCATATGAGTTTTATTTTCATGGACTTAGCTGGCTTGAGCTTTGTGCTCCCTTAGTCATGCTCCTCAGTTCTTATCTTCAAGTTTTTCATTTTGCAGATCTAGCTAGCCTGAGCTCTATGCTTTCTTGATGATGCCCCTTGACTGCACTTTATGAGTTTTCCCATTCCCTGCCAGAGTTGTCAAACCTCTGTGATCAAAACTGCTCAAGTTGTCTATTGCTAAAGCTGCTAAAAGAAGATCTTGGGCCCTTGCTGCTGTTGAAGATTCTTAGAGAAGTATTCAGTCAATCTACAGATGTTGTCAAGTCTGTTGGTCAATCAGTCAAGGAAATCAGTCACTGTGAAGAAGTCATGTTAAGCCAGATGGCTAGGGAACTGAAAAGTTCTAAAACTAGTCTTGATCTTAATATGTCATTAAAACTATTACAGAGTTGTGGGTTATCCTGTGAAACCCTCAAGTTTGTTGATGTTCTCAGAACCATCACATTTTTTCAGACCAGCTCATGTCATCACAACTGAGCAGTAGATTTGAGGAAAAGACCAGCTTAGGTTGTTACAACTGAGCCATATGCTATGGAAAGTGGACTAGCTCATGTTCAGACAAGTAAACCAAGTATCTATGTGTTTTCTATTGAAATCATCTAGTGGATCCTGAATTCTGTGTGCTCTTGATCTGAACATCTCAACTACCCCCCTACAAGCTTTTATTTCAAGATTTCTTTTTTGAGTTTGCTGCAGTTAGGCTATCAGAGCCAAAACCTGCTAAAGAGTCTTTAAAAGAGTTTGTTGGTATCCTCACAACTATCACAATAAGTTTGTTGGTGTCCTCAAAACCATTATAGACCAGCTTATGTCACTATAACTGAGCTATATGTCATGGAATCAGACCAGCTCATGTCCAGACAGGTAAACTGAGTCAATACAAGTTTTCCTTTGAAACTTTACAACAGGTCTTTTGAATCTTGACATCTCTCACTCCAAGCTGCTCAATCAACCCCCTATGAGTTTCCCTTTTGAGTCCTTTCCTTTGAGTTTGCTACAGCTGATTATCCAAGTCAAGATCTGTCCAAGAAGCCTTCAAGAAGTTTGCTGGTGTCCTTATAGCTGGCACAAGCATTTGTTGGAGTTCACACAACCATCATAGTCAGAGAGACAGGTCTATAAACTGCTTTCCAAGTTGGTTCCAGTGATAGAATAAGGGTCACATTGCTAAGTATCCAGTTGTTTGTTGTTCCAAGATGCTTAAGGCTGGAATAAGGGTCATATCTCATTGAGCACTCCTACATCCAGTTTCTGAGTCCCTGATGTATCTTTTTAGAATGGGGGTTGTCATTTTATAATATGAGTTTGGCCTTTTGGCCAACAAGACATTTTGCAGTGTTCATATAAACTATTCAGAGTCTCCTTCCTTGCTGGTTTCCCCTCTCCAACCATTTCTGACATTGCTGGTACCACTCTCAGCATCCATTCTTCCCCTGACACACCATTGTGAATGCTTCATGTTAAATCCTGCACAGAAATCAAGGTGTCTTGCCCCTATGAGTTAAATATAAGCCACAAGATGAGTAGAAAAGGCCATAGTATGCAATATCACCAGTCTTGTCAAAATCTCTCACTGTCCATTTTCCCTATCTCTCTGAGCCTGTCCTCTTTCAGTTCCTGCCCCTTGCATAGTGTATCACACCCCCTGCATCCTCAGTAGCCAAGCAGTACCATGAGTATTCCACCCACCTGTGAGTCTTTTAATTCATATTCCTGTTTCAGAGCACATGCCTTTCATGCTGGTACCACGAGATTATACCCTCCTACTGCCATATGAGTTAACACATTCCTTTCCTCTCACCACCACTTTCCTTCTGTTTCCCATTGCTACCTTGCACTTTATGAGTCTACATGTGAGTTTCAAAAGCATAGATGAATATGGTGTGCAGTTACCAGCTTTGTGCCACTCTCTCCTTGTATGAGTCTTTTGGAGCCTAATGAGTTTCCTTTCCTTAACCATGAGTACTATGAGCCCTTGCCAGCCATCACCATTCACATATCCCTACTTTCTCACCACTATAAGTCCCAGCTGCCCCACCACCTTTCCTTTCTTCTTCCTAACCACCCCTTACCCCACCTTGCATTTCAACATTGCAAATTACCCCTGCCTGTGTCCAACACCCACATTTCAGCAAAATCAACAAATTTTTTTTTCCATTCATTTGTGTTGCCCCATGCTCATGTCAAGTATCATGTTGAGATATTGCAATCTAGAACAAGAATGGATAATATGGACAATAAGGAAATCATAGAGTGCAATAGAAGGATTACTAGACCACAAGTATGAGCAAAGAGAGGACAAGTGATCTACAAGCAAAGTGAGTTTTCCTTTTTTTCTGTTTTCTTTTTCTTTTTCCTTTCTTTTCCTTTTACTGGGCCATGGTTAACACTT
>JBBPKN010000546.1:0-35831 GCA_038089275.1 Pulveroboletus cf. rosaemariae
CAATCTTCTGACTTATTCCATTCCTCTGTTGCAGCTCTGACTGTTTGATGGCTCTTCCAATTCTATGATTATGAATGCCATTGATCTTTCTGTTTGTTTTGACACCAGTGATATTACTCCAATGACATTCTATGTCACTCCATTGGATGGATCTAGTTCTCTTGTTCTAGGACACAACTGGCTTGCCCACTACAATCCATTGATTGATTGGGTATCAAGTCATATCTCGTTCTGATCATCCAAACCAAACATGTCAATATCTCTGAGCTCACCTTCACAGCCTCTGGTTCCTCCAACTCAAGCTGACTCTCAACCTGATTCACCATGTTCCCATGACCCCAAACCTCTGTCAATTGAGCTACTCAGCTCATCAGTGTTCACATGTACCTGTAGTCTTGATGGCTCAGTCCCATTCTATCTGCAGCTCTGACCTCTGGAGAGTCATCTCTGTTCCACTTCCATTGCTTCTTCTCCAGCTGATCTTTCCAGTGTTCCTCAGGAATACCATGACTTTGCCAATGTGTTTAGCAAAAGCAAGGCATATACTCTTGCCCCTCATTGCAAATTTGACCTGAAGATCAAGCTGGAAGAAGGCACCTCACTGCCTGTTGGCACCACCTATTCTCTGTCACCCTCTAAGCTTGAAGCACTCAGGACTTTCCTAGACAAACATCTTGCTACCAGTTTCATCTGACCCTCCACATCCACTCACACTGCTCCTGTCCTCTTTGTCTGAAAGAAGGACAGATCCCTCCAGTTGTGTGTAGATTTCTGAGGCCTCAACAAGATCACAAAGAAAGACCACTACCCTCTCCCATGCATCTCTGATCTTCTTGATGCTCTGAGCCATGCAACCATCTATACCAAACTCGACCTTAGGCATGCTTACCATTTAGTTCATATTGCTAAGGGCAACAAGTTGAAAACCTCTTTCTGTATGCACTATGGCTCCTACAAGTGGCTTGTCATGCCATTTGGGCTCACCAATGCCCCTGTAGCTTTCCAGTGGTTTGTCAATTCTATCTTTGCCAATCTTCCTGATGTTTCAGTAATCATTTATTTGGATGATATCCTAATTTTCTCTGCTGACTGGACATCACATATCAAGCATGTCCACAAAGTCCTCTGCTGCCTTTGGAAGCATGGCCTCTTTGCCAAACCTGAGAAATCTGAATTCCATACCAATTCCACTGAGTATCTTGGGTATCTACACTCTCCTTCTGGACTCACAATGTCCCCTGACAAGGTTCAATCCATCCTGGATTGGCTCAAGCCTCACAAGATTAGAGATATCCAGTCCTTCCTCGGTTTCACTAACTTGTACTGCTACTTCATCCAGGGCTACTCTGACATCATTGTTCCCCTGACTCACCTCACCCACAACTCTGTTCCTTGGGATTTTGATGCTTCTTGTCATGCTACTTTCCAGCACCTCAAGGATGCTTTTACTTCTGCTCCTATTTTGATACATTGGGTCTCTGATGCTTTTCTCATCATTGAGACTGATGCCTCCAACTATGCCATAGCTGGAATCCTCTTACTCTGGTCCCTGGACAATGAGGTCCACCCTGTTGCTTTCTATTCCTGTATGCTCACTGTGCCAGAACTCAACTATGACACTCATGATAAGGAGCTTCTTGCTATTTTCACTGTGTTCAAGACCTGGCATCATTACCTCAAAGGTTCTGGTTCTCCAGTGGATGTCATCACTGATCATAAGAATCTGGAATATTTCGCTATGTCTAAACTTCTAACCTGCTGGCAAGCCCAGTGGTTGGAGTTTCTCTCTTAGTTTAATCTAATCATCTGTTTTTGCTCTGGCCATTTAGGCACTAAATCTGACACTCAAACTAGATGATGGGATGTCTATCCCAGTGTGGGAAATGGTGACTATGCCTTCATCAATCTGCATAACTTCTGGCCCATGTTTATGCAGGAACAACTTGCTGCATCCCTTCAGGCTTCCTTTCTAGCATCTCTGATCTTCCAGTCCACATCCCTCTTTGACATTGAAATCCTCCATCATGACATCATCTCAACACTCTCTTCTGACTCTACTGCCTCTATCCACTGTTCTGGTATCCTCCCATCCAACTCTCATTGGTCTAGAGACCCAGGCAGTTTCTTGTGTTTGGACAACTGCATCTATGTCCCCAATGCTTCCAACCTCCAACTCTGGGTCCTCTGCTACAAGCACAACCACCCCTTATCTGGACACTTTGATCAGAATTGGACATTGGAGCTCATTCACCGAGAGTATACCTGGCCTGGCATTCAAGCATTTGTTAAGGAATATGTTTCTTCATATACAGCTTGTGCCTGTGCTAAGATACTGCCACATCCTGCACCAATGGGTCAACTTCACTATGTCTCCAATGCAACTCCAGTTGCTTTTATGCTTTAAGCTGCATGTTTTCTAGTTCCCTTTATCTCCATCTTCTTCTATCTAATGATTGATTACAACTTTACCTATACTAACTCCATACTGTTCCAATACAACTCCATTGTTCCTCCAACCCCACTTTCTGTTCCTGTTCCTTTGTGCCATGCTTCTCCCTGTTGTCACTTAGTTTCAGTTTGACATTATTCAACATTGTCTCCTCTAACATCTTCATTTGTATCCAGGATGCATTGGCACCTGCTTTGCTTATGAGACAACTCCTTTCATACCTTCATTCCCTCCTTACATAATCTGTCTCCCTAAGGTATAAGTACTGGAATTCAGTATCTTGTACTTCAGTTTGAATATCAACCACAATATGATGTTACAATCCTCCCCCAGACCCCTTCTGCCTTATGACTTAATGTTGTACTCTACCCTAAAGTCCCTCAACTTATTCCACGGCTTGATGTTGTGCCTTTTGTTGGGAAAAAGCCCTATGGCTGATTTCAAACCTCCAATAGTTTCTGACCCCTCTGTAAATCAGAGCACTTGGTACTAGCATAAGGGTGCACCACATAAGGTGAAGCCAAGCCCTGTCCACTCTGGAGTTATCTGAAGTACCCCTGGAGTATGTTGAAACATTTATAACAGGTACTCTGTTACAAACCCTATGGTTTCCTCAAGCAGCTTCCCATTCCAGAAAAGCCATGGAATTCCATCTCTATGGATTTTATTGAACAGCTCCCAGCTTCCTCTGGTCACTCTGCCATCCTTGTTGTGGTAGATCATCTATTGAAGCAGTGCATCTTCATTCCTACAGACAACAAAGTGACCTTTCCAGAGCTTGCTAAACTCTTCTTACTCCATGTGTTTTTCAAACATGGAGTTCCCTTCCATATCACCTCTGATTGAGGTTCTGAGTTTGTTTCCCATTTCTTCCATTCTCTGGGTCAAGCCCTCAATATCCATCTCCACTTCACCTCCAGATATCATTCAGAGGGTGTTGGTCAAACTAAGCAAATGAATTAAACTCTGAAGCAGTATCTACGCATTTATTGCAACTATCAGCAGGACAACTGGTCCAAACTCCTGCCCCTTGTGGAGTTTGCTTATAACAATGCCCCTAATGCTACCACAGGTGTTTCCCCTTTCTTCACAAACAAGGGCTATCATTTGAACATCTTTGTGCATCCAAAACATGATTTTACCTCAACCTGAGCTCAAGAATATGCCATAGACCTTGACTGTTACAAAGTGACACTCCAGCACTAGAACTAGTCATGTGACATCACATGATCATGTATAAGATACCCCATTTTAAGCTTAACCCTAGGCTGTGATCTGTTTTCTTTAAGAGTATTTATTGTTCCTTTCCCTCAGCAGTGGTCATGTGACCATAAGTCACCTGACATGGATCTTCCCAGGATCTTTCCTGGAACTGCCCTCCATCTAATCTACAGATTGGATCTTATCTGTGGCAAAAATCTCCATTCTCATGGTGCAAGCATCTCTGACCCTGCATTCATTTCATAGATACTTCTCTTCCATTCTCCCACATTCACATGGTATCCTGCCATACTCATTAATATTCGCCCCATGCTTTTCCCTCATGTTCCTTATCTATTAACCCAGGGTTTAGGGCATTCCCTGATTAGATAGCACATGTACTTAGTCAGCATGGTCTGTGCTCAGAATCCCATAATATATAAAGGCAAGGGTAGGCAAGCTGGGATTCCCCAGTCTTGCTCACTTGAGTCTTGGTTTAAGTTCAATCTTACTGGCCTAGACATTAGTCTATTGTCTCTTCGACTCTTAGCTTATCCTCACTTATTATAAGTGTCTTGGCTCTTCACTTTCATCTCACCATGCCTAGTTAGGGGCCACTAGCACAAAAGCCCTTTAGCAAGATTAGAAAGGCACTTCCCAAGGGTTAGGGTTAGGTTAGGTCAACACATCAAGAGTTGTGTTATAGTCCGCTTTTTTCAACTTTTCAATCACGTGACTTTATCTTATCTTCCCACATGGTTATCTAATCTTTTATCTTATCAGGGCATGTGTCGGGTCACATGACTGGTCTAGACCCAGGGCATAGGGTTAGCCTCATGTCTTCCAGCCCCTTTTTATTTCCGTCTCTCTTCCATTTCAGAAGCATTGAGCCCTTTTAGCCATTGGCTATTCTCACAGTGTCTTCTCTTCTTTTTGATCCCCATACAGGGTCCATGGGAATTCTCCCATCAGGGTCTTGGTCCGTGCACATATACCCAACCTATATAAACTGTAGTATATCGTCTCAAGACTCCCCAGTCTTGAGCACTTGTACCTCTAGTGCAGTGTCTCACTCGTACTCCTAGCTTCTATCATAACCTCTATTTTCTCATCATAACCGTCTACCGAAACCGATAAACTGAAAGCCCCTAGATTAGGGTTAACCATCATCGTTTACACCGTAACCAACACCGATTATAACAAGTTGTGTTTCATTGACTCTTTCCACACCTTTTTTTGTAAAGAAGTAGCTGCCATCCAAGTCAGATATCAAGGACCTGCAGATGCCTGACAATCTCCAGCACTGGACTTTAAAGTAGATGACCAGGTATTCATCAAGGCTAAGTACTTTAGGACTATGTAGCCTTCCAAGAAACTTGCTGAAAAGAACTTAGGTCCTTATTCCATTATTGCTCAGGTGGGCTCACTGTCCTTCACACTCCATCTCCCAGAGAACATAAAGTCCATTTATCCAGTCTTTCATGTTTCTCAACTTGAACCCTCTGTCCCCAACATAATCCCAGATCATGTGCAACCACCTTCATCCCCAGTTGAGATCAATGGTGAACCAGAGTTTGAGATTTCCGAAATCCTAGACTCAAAGATAGATTGTAGGTGAAGAAACTGCAAATTACTATATTTGGTTAAGTGGTTAGGTTATGAGGATACTGATGAGGAGACCTTGTGGCTTCTTGCCACTGAATTAGGGCATGCTTCAGAGATCATTGAGGAGTTTCATCTCCATTACCCAGACAAACCCAGGCCATCTTATGATTAACCAACTGTAGTGGATCTAGTGATCTAATCACAAGATCCTCTACCTATTCTAAGATCATCTTTTCGATCTCCTTGTCTACCACAGAAATTTCACCAACCTCAGCACAAAATTCTGACAGCTCTGCTGCCACCTTGTCCACCTCCCCATCCTCACTCTCCAAACTCCTAGCTTCTCTGGTCTCCTCCACCCATGCAGTTCCCAATGCATCAACCAGCTACTCCAGCAGTTAGTTCTTGCATTTGGTCTCTTACCATACCTTCTGGCCCACCTCCCTTATTGATGCCCCCATCAGGCAACAGCCCTCAGCCACCTGCTAAAGACCCTCCTCTATCTCCTCTGAGTCTGCCCTGCTATTGGGTACCTCTTCCTCTTCCACCTTCCATCTCCACTTCCTCTCTGGCTTCTGCTGGCCAGAGCATATGCACCTTATCTTTGCCTCTATACAGGCAAGGCATGATATCAACTTGCCTGGGCCCATCTGACACCCCAGTTCCCAGTCATTGCACCTCCAGTACCCCGGTCCCTCTTCTGCTCTCCTCTTGCCATTGCCATTACTGTCACATCCCATGCCAATGGGTCAACTCCGCTATGTTCCAATGCAACTCCAGTTGCTTCTACACTTTAAGCTGCATGTTTCCTAGTTTCCCTTACCTCTGTTTTCTCCTACCTAATGATTAATTACAACTTTACCTATACTAACTCCATACTGTTCCAATACAACTCCATTGTTCCTCTGACCTCACTTTCTGTTCCTGTTCCTTTGTGCCACATTTCTCCCTGTTGTTACTTAGTTTCAGTTTGACATTATTCGACATTGTCTCCTCTGACATCTTCATTTGTATCCAGGATGCATTGGCACCTGCTTTGCTTATGAGACAACTCCTTTCATGCCTCCATTCCCTCCTTACATAATCTGTCTCCCTAAGGTATATAAGTACTGAAGTTCAGTATCTTGGACTCCAGTTTGAATATCAACTATAATATAATGTTACAATTCCCCCCAGACCCCTTCTGCCTTACAACTTGACATTGTACCCTACTCTAAAGTTCCATAACTTATTCCATGGCTTGATATCATGCCTCTTGTTAGGAAAAAGCCCTCTGGCCAATCCCAAACCTCCAATAGTTTCTGATCCCTCCATAAATCAGGGCACTCAGTACTGGCATAAGGGCACACCACATAAGGTGAAGCCAAGCCCCATCCACTCCAGAGTATATTGAAACATTTATAACAGTTACTTGACCCCACCTCCTGGGCTTGGCAAAGTTCCTCTACCTAAGCCAGTGTTAGAGTGCTAGGTTCTGACCCTATTTCCAATACTCACTCATTTCCAGACTGCTGCCACTGCTTTCCAAGCCTCCTCTGCTTTCTTCTGAGCTTCCTCCTCTCTCCTCACTTTTCCCTGCTGCTTCCACTTAGTGTACTTTGTGTCACCAAGCTCCTCTTTGTCTTCAACATGCTCCTCCAGGTGCTCATCAGACCAGGTGTGAATGTTGGTGAATAAAAACATGATGAGGGATACTAGTGTGGAAGTCTCTGGGGTGGTATTTGCTTTTATGGTTTTCTGGCCAGCTAAACTCCAATGCCTGCTCCACTCACTTATTCATCAAGAGCACATGCTTCACAGCCTTCAGGGGTTCAGGCCTTAAAAGGGAAATACTGTCACATCCTGTGCCAATGGGTCAACTCTGCTATGTCTCCAATGCAACTCCAGTTGCTTCTACACTTTAAGCTATGTGTTTCCTAGTTCCCTTTACCTCTGTCTTCTCCTATCTAATGATTGATTACAACTTTATCTATACTAACTCCATACCATTCCAATACAACTCTGTTGTTCCTCCAACCTCACTTTCTGTTCCTGTTCCTTTGTGCCATGCTTCTTTCTGTCATTACTTAGTTTCAGTTTGACATTATTTGACATTGTCTCCTCTGACATTTCCATTTGTATCCAGGATGCATTGGCACCTGCTTTGCTTATGAGACAACTTCTTTCATATCTCTGTTCCCTCCTTAGATAATCTATTTCCCTGAGGTATAAGTACTAGAGTTCGGTATCTTGTACTTTAGTTTGAATATCAACCATAATATGATGTTATGATCCCCCCCCAGACCCCTTCTGCCTCACAACTTGACATTGTACCCTACCCTAAAGTCCCTCAACTTATTCCATGACTTAACATCATACCTCTTGTTGGGAAAAAGCTCTATGGCTGATCCCAAACCTCTGATAGTTTCTGACCCCTCCATAAATCAGGGCACTTGGTACTAGCATAAGGGTGCACCACATAAGATGAAGCCAAGCCCTGTCCACTCCGGAGTTATCTGAAGTACCCCCAGAGTATGTCAAAACCTTTATAACACATCTCCATTCATTTCCTAGATATCTAGACATCTGCTTCACTTCTGAGTTTGCACTTGTCTCATTTTATTACACTCCTAGATAGTTCTGCCTTGCTAAGGTATAAGTACTGTAGTTTTGTATCTTGTACCTCAGTATGAATATTGACAAAAACAACAGAAACATTCTTTTGTTATTGTCCTCACTCTGCTTAAGCCCTTGGGCTCACTCTGATCCTTTGGGTTACTCTGGAGTACCTCTGAGGCCAAGCAATATCCTCAAAGGAGTCACAAGGTCTCACCCCCATGACTAGGCTTGACTCTCCTTGTCCTGCCTGTTCCTTCTATTAAGCATAGAGATAGCCTTATCACCTACCCCCAACATCAATGTAAATTGAAACAATGGAGAAGTGCAAGGGTGCATCACATAAGGTAAAGCTGAGTCCCATTCGACCTTTGAAACCCTTTCTAGATTCCCCGAGAGTTCTGACCTTCCTTTAGTGTCAAGGGTTTCATTTATAAAAGGAACTGGTTAAAAGTATACTTGTCTTGGTATAGGTTTTAACAGTCTCCTTTTTAGTGGAATGAAGGTTTTAACAGGGTGGTTGCATGCAATCTGGGATCATGTTGGGGACAGAGGATTCAAGTTGAGAAACATGAAAGACTGGATGAATGGACTTCATGGTCTCTGGGAGATGGAATATGAAGGACAGTGAGCCTGCCTGAGCAATAATGGAATAAGGACCTAAGTTCTTTTCAGCAAGTTTCTTGGATGGCCATGTAGTCCTGAAGTACTTAGCCTTGATAAATACCTGGTCACCTACTTTAAAGTCTGATGCCAGAGATTATTAAATATCTGCAGGTCCTTGATATCTGACTTGGGTGGCAGCTATTTCTTCATAAAGGAAGGTGTGGAGAGAGTTAAGATCAATGGCATATTCTTGAGCTTGGATAGAGGTAAGATTGCATTCCAGGTGCATGGAGATGTTTGGATGGTAGCCCTTGTTAGCAAAGAAAGGGGAAATACCTGTAGTAGCATTAAGGGCATTGTTATAAGTGTACTCCACAAGGGGCAGGAGTTTGGACCAGTTGTTCTGCTGATAGTTGCAATAAATGCATAGATACTGCTCCAGGGTTTGGTTCATTTGCTCAGTTTGACCATCACCCTCCAGATGATACCCAGAGGTGAAGTGGAGATGGATATTGAGGGCTTGACCCAGGGAATGGAAGAAATGGGAAACAAACTCAGAACCTCAATTGGAGGTAATGTGGGAGGAAACTCTGTGTTTGGAGAACACATAGAGTAAGAAGAGTTTAGCAAGCTCTGGGGAGGTTACCTTGTCATCTGTAGGAATGAAGATGCACTGCTTCAATAGACAATCTACAACAACAAGGATAGCAGAGTAACTGGAGGAAACTGGGAGCTGTTCAATAAAATCCATAGAGATGGAATTTCATGGCTTTTCTGGAATAGGGAGCTGCTTGAGGAAACCATAGGGTTTATGATGGGGAACCTTGGCATGGGTGCAAGCTGTACATGAAGAGACATATTCCTTGACAAATGCTTGAATGCCAGGCCAGGTATATTCTTGGCAAATAAGCTCTAGTGTCCAATTCTGACCAAAGTATCCAGATAAGGGGTGGTCATGCATGTAGCAGATGATCCAGAGGCAGAGGTTAGAAGCATCAGGGACATAGATGCAGTTGTCCAGACACAAGAAACCTCCTGGATCTCTAGACCAATGAGAGTTGGATAAGAGGGTACTGGAAAAGTGGTTAGAGGTGGTGGAGTCAGAAGAGGGTGCTGAGATGATGTCACAATGGAGGTTTTCAATGTCAAAGAGGGATGTGGACCAGAATACTGGAGATGCTAGGGAGGAAGCCCAGAGGGATGCAGTAAGTTGCTCCTGCATGAACATGGGCTGGAAGTTATGCAGATTAATAAGGGCATAGTCACTATTCCCCTCTTTAGGGTAGACATTCCATCATCTAGTTAAAGCATCAGGTTTAGCACCTAAACAACCAGGGTGAAAACAGATGATCAGATTAAACTGAGAGAGAAACTCTGACCACTGGGCTTGCCAGCAGGTCAGAAGTTTAGATGTAGTGAAATATTCCAGGTTCTTGTAATCAGTAATGACATTCACCAGAGAACTGGAACCTTTGAGGTAATGATGCCAGGTCTTGAATGCAGTGAAAATAGCAAGAAGCTCCTTATCATGAGTATTATAGTTGAGTTCAGGCACAGTGAGCATTTGTGAATAGAAAGTAACAGGGTGAACCTTGTCATCTGGGCACCATAGTGTGAGGATTCCAGCAATTGTGTAGTCAGAGGTGTTAGTCTCAATAATGAGAGGAGCATTGGGGACCCAATGGGTCAGAATAGAAGCAGAAGTAAAATCATCCTTGAGGCAATGGAAAGCAGCATGATAAGAAGTGTTGAAATCCCAATGAGCAGACTTGCAGGTGAAGCAAGTCAGGGGAACAACAATGTTGGAGTAGCTCTGGATGAAGCAGCAATAGAAGTTAGCAAAATCAAGAAAGGACTGGATATCCCAAATCTTGCAAGGCTCAGGCCAATTCAGGATAGATTGAACCTTTTCAGGGGACATCATGAGCCCAGAAGGAGAGAGCAGGTACCCAAGATACTCAGTGGAATTGGTATAGAATTTGCATTTCTCAGGTTTGGCAAAGAGACCATGCTTCCAGAGGCAGCAGAGGACTTCTCAGACATGCTTGGTATGAGATGTCCAGTCAGCAGAGAAAATTAGGATATTATGCAAATAAACAATCACTGAAACATCAAGAAGATTGGCAAAGATAGAATTGATGAACAGCTGAAAAGCTGCAGGGACATTGGTGAGCCCAAATGGCATGACAAGCCACTCATATGAGCCATAGCATGTACAGAAGGAGGTTTTCCACTCATTGCCCTCAGCAATGCAAACTAAATGGTAAGCATGCCTAAGATTGAGTTTGATATAGATGGTTGCACAGCTCAGAGCATCAAGCAGATTGGAGATGCACAGAAGGGGGTAGTGGTCTTTCTTTGTGATCTTGTTGAGTCCTTGGAAATCTACACACAACTGGAGGAATCCATCCTTCTTTCAGATGAAGAGGACAGGAGCAGCATGAGCAGATGCAGAGGGTTGGATGAAACCAGTAGCAAGATGTTCATCTAGGAAAGTCCTGAGTGCTTCAAGCTCAGAGGGTGACAGAGAATAGGTGGTGCCAATAGATGGTAAGGTACCTTCTTCCAGATCAATCTTTAGGTCAAACTTGTAGTAAGGGGCAAGAGTAGATACCTTGCTTTTGCTAAACACATTGGCAAAGTCATGGTATTCCTGAGGAATGCCAGAAAGGTCAGCTAAAGGAGGGGCAATAGAAGTGGAATGGAGATTACTCTCTGGAGATCAGAGCTGCAGATAGAATGGGACTGAGCCATCAAGACTACAGGTATGTGTGAATGCTGATGAGCTGAGTAGCTCGATCAACAGAGGTTGGGGGTCAGGGGAACATGGTGAATTGGGTTTGGAGTCAGCTTGGGTCAGAGAAACTGGTGGCTGTGGAGGTGAGCTTGGAGGTATTGGCATGTTTGATTTGGATGATTGGAATAAGATATGACTTGATACCCAGTCAATCAACAGATTGTAGTGGGCAAGCCAGTTGTGTCCTAGAACAAGAGAACTAGATCCATCCAACAAAGTGATATAGAATGTCATTAGAGTGATATCACCAGTTTCAAAACAAACAGAAAAATCAATGGCATTCATAATCATAGAATTGAAAGAGCCATTAAAAAGTCAGAGCTGCAATGGAGGAACAGAATAAGTCAGAAGATTGTAAGTACTGACTAACTTGGTGTCTATGAAGCAATTGGAAGAATCAGAGTCAATTAGGATGGAAAATGGAGGAATTTCTTGTGAAACAAGGGTGACAAGAGGCATAAGTGAAGCATTATCTAAAAGAACAGACATGTTAAGTCTAACCTCCAGTAAAGCACAGAAAGGATCAACACAACCTCCAGCCCATGCAGAGTCACAGAGGCTGCAGACTATTTTTTTATCTCTGAGACAGTAACCTCCAGTTTGGTTTCTGAAGCAGAGATTTTGGCAGCACAAGCTTTGGCCACCTTGGAGGAAGACTTGGGGCAGTCCTTTGCTATATGCCCTGTGATACCACAGAACAAACAGAGGTGATTCTCCAGTCAATGCTTGCATTCTTCAGTAGTGAGCTTACCATCCTTACCAAGCTTGGATGATAAATCCTGTTTCTGGGGAACAAATGACTTGGAGGAGCCAGAGGAAGTAGCTGACTTGTTCCTTGATTTATTAGGGCCAGAGGGTGAAGCAGAGGATATGGAGGATTTATCAGATGATCTGGACAGGTAAGATAACTTTCCTTGTCAGCAGATTTCAGATTTGCACTCCCAGTAACAAGGATCAATGGTCTGAGCCAGCTGGCACAGCTCAATGAGTGTCAGTGGCTTGCCAACATGGGAAAGATCATCTTTGATGTGGTCTGGAAGACCATTATAGAAATAGTGGCAGAGGGCACCTTCTCCATAACCCTGGACTTGAGATGCAATTCTGTTAAACTCAACTACATATTTGTTGATTTATTGACTATCCTTCATAGTCAACTGGTCTAGCTGGTGCTCTGCATCTCTGACCAGGTCATGGGGTCCAAAGTTGGTCCAGAGTTCCTGAATAAACTTCTTATAATTGTCCATTCACAAGGAGTGGAAGTCAGAGTCTTTGGTAAGAAGGAGGTTAGGCTCAAACCATTCCAATGTCATGCCCTTAAGGTAGGACTGAGCATAAGTGACCTTGGCTCAGTCATTGGCAAAGGCTTTGGGACAATCCTGGAAATTTAATTTGCATTGCACCAGAAAAATGCGGAGCTTTCAGGGATCAGTTCTGTTGAACTGGTCTAGTTCCCATACTTTGGTATGCTGTGATGTTTCAGGGGTATGACAGAAAGAGCAAGCTAATCCATGAATGGCACTAGTGAGATCAGTGATAGTGTCATGGTGGATGGGAATAGGTTCTGGATCTGGAAAAGGTTCAGGGTCATTCTTTGAAATATCAGAATACTCATCAGAGGGGTCATCTCCAGGTTTATCTGGTACTCCTGGCTGGGCACCATGGTTGTCAGGGGTGTGGGGAGGTTGAGGAATCTTGAAACCATTAGGGGCTTCATCAACTGGAGCACTAGGTGTGGATGAGTGGGAGGAAGCAGGAGCCTGTGAGGCTGAGCCTGGTGTGTGGCAGGCAGAGAAACTTTTGAACTGATCTAGGATAGTGTGAGAGTGAGCTCTGGTCACATGGATAGACATGATAACAGTACCAGCACAAGCAGGAGTTTGAATATACTATTATAAACATTGTGACATGCTCCAGGGATACTCTGGATAACTCTGAAGTGGACAGGGCTTGGCTTCACCTTATGTGGTGTGTCCTTATGCTAGTACTGAGTGCCCCAATTTATGGAGGGGTTGGAGACTATCAGAGGTCTGGGATTAGCTGTAGGGCTTTTTCCCAACAAGAGGCACAATATTAAGTCATGGAATAAGTTAAGGGACTTAGGGTAGGATATGACATCAAGTCATGAGGCAGGAGGGATCTGAGGGGATTATAACATCATGTTATGGTTGATATTTAAACTGAAGTACAAGATACAGAGCTCTAGTACTTATATTTCAGGGAGGCAGATTATCTAAGGAGGAAATGAAGATATGAAAGAAGTTGTCTCATAAGTGAAGCAGGTGCCAATGTATCCTGGATATGAATGGAGATATTAGAGAAGACAACATCAAATAATGTTAAACTGAAACTAAGTGATGACAGAGATAAGTGCAGCATAAAGGAACAGGAACAGAAAGTGAGGTTGAAGAAACTACAGAGTTGGATTGGAATGGTATGGAGTTAGCATAGGTAAAGTTGTAATCAATCATTAGATAGGAAAAGATGGAGGTAAAGAGAACTAGGAAACATGTAGCTTAAAGTGTGAAAGCAATTGGAGTTGCACTGGAGACATAGCAGAGTTGACCATTGGCACAGGATGTGACAAGTTAGCATAGGTAAAGTTGAAACCAATCATTAGGTAGGAAAAGATAGAGGTAAAGGGAACTAGGAAATATGCAGCTTAAAGCATGAAAGTAACCAGAGTTGCACTAGAAACATAGTGGAGTTGACCTGTTGGCATGGGATGTGACAACTTACCTGTTTCTGGACCACTTTCACTGCTTTCTGAGCCTCCTCTGCTTTCTTCCAAGCCTCCTCCTCTCTTCTCACTTTTCCTCACAACTTTCACTTGGCATACTTTGCATCACCAAGCTCCTCTTCATCTTCAACATGCTTCTCCAGGCACTTATCAGACCAGGTGTGAATATCAGCAAATGAAGACATAATGAAAGGAACTAGTGTGAAAGTCTCTGGGGAGTATTTGCTTTTGTGGTTTTCTGGCCAGCTAAACTCCAATGCCTGCTCTGCTTCCTTATTTATCAAAAGCATGTGCTTTATAGCCTTCAGGGGTTCAGGCCTTAAGAGGGAAATACTGTCACATCCTATGCCAATCAGTCAACTCCACTATGTCTCCAGTGTAACTCCAGTTGCTTTCATACTTTAAGCTGTGTATTTCCTAGTTCCCTTTACCTCCATCTTTTCCTATCTAATGATTGTTTCCAACTTACTCTGTATCATTCTGATACAACTCTGTAATGCCTCTGATCTTACTTCCTGTTCCTGTTTCTTTCTGCCTTACTTCTCCCTGTCATCATTTAGTTTTAGTTTGACATTATTCAATGTTGTCTCCTCTGACATCTCCATTTGTATCCAGGATCCATTGGCACCTGCTTTGCTTATGAGACAACTCCTTTCATATCTCCATTCCCTCCTTAGATAATCTGCCTCTCTAAGATATAAGTATAGTAGCTCTGTAACTTGTACTTCAGTTTGAATATCAATCATAACATGATGTTACAATCCCCTCAGACCCCCTCCTGTCTCATGACTTGATGTCATACCCTACCCTAAGTCTCATAACTTACTTCATGACTTGACATTATACCTCTTGTTGGGGAAAGCTCTACAGCCTATTCCAGACCTCTGATAGTTTCCAACCCCTCTGTAAATCAGGGCACCCAGTACTAGCATAAGGGCACACCACATAAGGTAAAGCCAAGCCCCATCCACTCCAGAGTTATCTGAAGTACCCCCAGAGTACATCACAATCTTATAACAATGAGTTCTGTTTTGTAGTAGCTGATGAAAACATTGTTATCAGTGATTTTAGCTGTGACAACTCAGTTTTGAAACTCAGTGGTATATTCAGCAAGGGAAGGTGTCCATTTGCCTTTCTTTCCCTGCTTCATCTGTGTGTTTGCCAGCCAGTGGATGGCAGCATTGACTGTATTCTATTGTTGGAAAACTTTCAGGAATTCAGAGGTGAAATGGGAAAAGTTCCCATGATGATGGTTATGCTGGAGATACACTTCTTCCAGTATATTTCAGCCCACAACGGTGCTGGCCCTTTGATTAAGAATGAAAGGGCAAAGGTGATCTTCTTCTTATCAGAGTTATAGATCATACTGTTAACAAAGAGGCAAAACTGAACTATATCCAGCCAGTTCTTAGCTTTAGATCTGTTACCATCAAAGTGCTCAGGGGCACCAAGGTAAAGTTCCATCAGCTTTGTAGTGAAAGAGAAGGAGCCAGACATGGTGATTGTTGGAGAGGGACAGAAAAGAATGAACACAGGTTGGCATTAAACAGGAGTAGGGGATGGTAAAGTCTGGGCTTGGAGAATCTGCAAGGAAGAAGACAGTTCATGCACTAGGTCATGATCTTCTCATACTTCTTCTTGAGAGGGGATGAAGATGTCTGCAAGTGTGTTTTCTGGTGTGAAAGTGCAATCCAGAAAAAAGGGGTTCTTGAGCTCCAAAGTGGACTCAAGAGGGTCTGAGGTTAAGGCTCTAGGCTCTCTCCAGAGGAAATCAAACAGTGAACATTGTTTGGGCAGAATGGTGGGAGCAGACTATAGCAATGATAACTGCAAGTAAAATATGCTACTTCTTTTGTTACACTAGGCCCAGATAGAAACAGGCATAGACCTTGCTGTAAAGAGTAGAAGAGGTACTATTAAAGGTAAGTCTTAAAATGAAGTGGAAGGCAACAAACAAAGTGTTGTGCCTTAATGATACCAGCTACACTCCCAGGAATGTGCTGAAGTTATATGCTAATGACTCTCTGGAAAAGTGCCAGAATACAAGCAGTGGATTCCAAGTACTAGGTACAAAGACAAGGAGATATGAGGACTGTGAGGTAATGTCATATCCCATGCCAACAGGTCAACTCTGCTATGTCTCCAGTTGTTATATCCCAGACCTTCAACCCAGCTCTGACCCCATCCCAACCTGGCTTACAATTGGTCTTCATATCTAGTAAGTCACTCTAGCCCTCTGACTTCCCTCCAGGCAACTCTGGCCCTCCATCACCATTCCAGTCTTCCCCAGCTACACATGTATGCTTCCCATCCCTCAATGTTATACACTTCCCTGGGCTTCTGCTTTCACTCCACCATTTCATTTCTAGTCTATCTTTGCTCCAGTTAAGTACTACCCTAGTTTCCCTTTGTCATCTCTGGAACATCCCAGTATAACTCTGTTACCATTCCTGGTCTCAGTTACCATTACCATTATTGTTACTATTCCTGTTCCATTCCTGTTCCTTGTTTTCCCCTGTTTCATCCTGTCACCCTTCAGTTTCAGTCTAAGATGATTGGACATTTGTTATAATGCACTTTTTCATTTTTACTCTTTTTGGACTTATCTTTATACTACTGTAGCTCTTCACATTATCACATCACATGACCTTTTCACCTCTTCACAATTTCACCTTTTTACATTGTCACAATTCACATCTTCACAAAGGCACAAGTCTAGAGCAATCTAGACTCTGCTGTCATGCCTCATGTTTAGCTCATGTATTTCTAGATCCCCACTCCTTTATTGCTATTGGATGGCTTACTGTACAATACTTTAGAGCCAGCATCATTTAGATGGTCTGTGCATATTCTGTAACAATATAAAAGAAGGTCAGCTCAAGCCTGGGTTTTCCCAGTCTTGTGCACTTGAACCTTCTACATTCTTGTTCCCTCTTGGCTTTTACTTCTCTATCTCTTTTGCCTAGTTTGAAGCCACTAGTCTAAAAGCTTCACTCAGAATCTAGAAATCAGCACACACCAAGAGATTGGGTGTTTTAGGTCAACACATCAAGCTGTTGCATATCAACATTGTCTTTTCTAACATTTCCATTTGTTTCTTAGATATTTAGACATCTGCTTTGCTTTTGAGTTTGCACCTGTCTCACTTCATAATACTTCTAGATGTTACAGTCAGTTTTGGACATTATACAAAGAGATGATAAACTCTAGTCTAGGATTTCAATATCAGTATTGGATGAGATAAAAGCAAAGAGTATATAAGTAAACACTGTACTAGATGATACAAGTGCTCAAGACTGGGGCTTGAGCCATGCTAGAGCTACAGTATTTATATGATACAAAAGTGCACATGGACCAAAACCCTGATGGGAATATTCCCATGGACCCTGAGGTACCACCAAAAAGAAGAGAAGACATTGTAAGAATAGCCAATGGCTAAAAAGAATCAATGCTTCTAAAATGAAAGAGAACAGAAATGAATAACAGGTAAAAGACATGAGGCTGACCCTATGCCCTGGGTTTAGACCTGTCATGTGACCCATCACATGCCTAGATAAGATAAAAGATTAGATAACCACATGGTTAGATAAGATAAAGTCACATGATAAAAAAGTGAAAAAATGCGGACTATAACACTACCCCCTTTTTAGGTCTCAGATTTCAGACAAGACACCAGTAATGGTACAGCTTCAGTGTGATTTTCATAAGAGCAGAATAAGGACAGGAATGAAGATGGATCCATGATGAAAAGACAATAAGGAGCTGAAGGATTTAGTTTGTGAAATTCTTCTACCAGGTCCAGAGCATTGACTAGATTGTCCTTTGTTTTCCAGGTGCAATTATTTTCACTATAACCTGCCCAATAAATCAAATACTCAAGTTTGCCTTTTTTAATTCTTGAATCCACAATATAATCAACTTTGAATTCCTTGTGACCATCTTCTGTAATAATGATAGGATCAGAGGTAAGAACATCTTGCCCTTTTAAAGAAGAAAAATAGGGTTTAATTCATGAGATATTGACCATAGAATGAATTCACATAGTTTTTGGCAGTTTGAGATAAACTGCATGTGGAATGACTTCTATTATCTCAAACAGACCAATTCATTTCTTCATGAGCTTTTTTGAAGGATAAGGGAGTCAAAGATTCTTTGTGGATAACAAAACAAGTTGGCCTTTTTTATACAAAGGTATTATACTTGTGTTTTGTTTTTCTATTTTTTCCTTTGTTTGCTCCAAAGCTTCTTTAACTTTTTTGAACATTTTGGACATGTCTTGTAAAAAAAGTGGGGAAGAGACTGTGTGAGGCAGTGCTTCAAAACCCATTCTAGAATGATAGGTTTTGGTGATTTCAAAGGGTGTTGTTTTCATGGAAGATAAATATGAATTATTATAATGATATTCAGCCATCTTTAGCCAGTCTGCCCATAGTTCCTGTTTTTTAGTGATGAATGTGCACAAATCCATTTCCAATTCACAATTAATTCATTCCATTTGTCCATCCATTCTTGGATGATATGCTGTGGAAATCTTCTGTGTTACATCCATAACATTTGTCACTGAAGAGTCACATGACCAGCACATGACCGTGGGACTTCATTGCCAAAACAAGATAAACCCTAGGATATGGTTGAGCATTATTTAATATCTATTCCCTTAGGTTTGGGCACAGCTTATGAGGTTGGATCTAGCATTTCAGATGACAGACATCTTCCGATTGTATCTCTGATGAATCTGGATCTCAATCTAGATGAGGGTCAGATCTGATCTGTGGCAGAGATCTAGATGGGATCTCCTCGGCCTCATGGTTGAGGGCATGGTTTGATCTCTGCTGTCCCTGAGCTTCTATTTATATTTAGATCTTTCCTTCCATTCCACACAGCCTCTCCCTTGATACGCACCTCATCTGCATGGTCCATTGGTCATATTCTCAGTAAGCACGCCCTATGCCCTATTTCCTTATTTAGTATTGTGCTGGCCAGACTTAGATGGTCCGTGCATATTTCCATACCGTATATATAGTAGGCAGTTCCCTGGTTAAGGCTCCCCAGCCTTAATCACTTGTTATCCTATGTAATCAAACATACCCATACTCCTGCTCATATTGAAACCGTTTTCCTCTTAACTTGTGGGATGGCTCCTCAGGCCTTGCTACCCTGAGCCCACTACCATCTATTCCAACCGAATCAGTTACCAAAACCAACGCACCCTCTCAAGGCAGACCATTTAGGGTTATGACTAGCGACCGTTGAACATGAACGCAACATTCTGCTTGATCTAAAGAATTTAGTTGAGCTGTCTGGTGAATTCCAAAACAAACTGGGGCCTGCAATCTGAAACTATTGTAGAAGGGAGACCATGTCTAGACCAGACATGATCTTTGAAAAGTTCTGCTGTATAAAGTGAAGAAATTGAAGAGTAACAAGGAATAAAAATGACTTCTTTGGAAACATGGTCCACAACCACCATTATAGCATTGAACCCTTTGGAAATTGGTAAACCAGTAATAAAATCTACCAAAATATCTTCCCATGGAGCCAAGGCTGTGGAAAGAGGCTTTACTGAAACAATAGCTTCTGATTCCTTTAACATAGCACAAGAAAAACAATGAGAAACAAATGATGCTACATCTTCCTTAAGACCAGGCCAATAATAGAATCTTGCTATAGCATGTCTAGTTCAGTCTTGACCAGAATAACCACCTAGAGGAGAAGAATGAAATAAATTTAAAGCTTCAATTCATAATTCTTTTTGAATAAAAATTTGATTGCTTTGATTTCAATAAACCTTGTTTTCTGGACTATAATACCAGTGGGGAGAAAGTTGAAGGTCCACTGATGCAGCTTAAACTTGAGAAAAGAAAGAAGAAGAAAATGTGATAGCACATTGAAAAACAGAGGAAGGAAGCATAAGAACTTGTTTGTTGGATTCCAGTTTATTATCAAAATGATCTTGTCTTCAAGATAAAGCATCTGCTCTACCATTTGAAGATCCAGGTTTGTAAACCATCTTAAAGTTAAATTCAGCAAGCATGGCTTGCCAATAAGCTTGACAGGGAGAAAGATCTTGCAGGTGTTTCCAATATTTCAGATTCTTGTGGTCTGTCCAGATTTCAAAAGAATCTCACCCAATTAAATAATGATGCCAATCATGTAGAGCATGAATGACTGCCAAAATTTCCTTGTCATATATAGAATAATTCAATTTAGCAGCATCCAAAGAATAAGAGATAAATGCTGCTGGTTGCCAGAGACCACTATCTTGTTGGTAGAATAGAACAGCACCAATGGCAACATCTGATACATCTGTTTCAATGTGTACAGGTTTGGAAGAATCTGGGTAACAGAGGAGGGGACTGGAAGTAAGGATCTCTTTAAAACAAACAAATGCTGTCATGCATGCTGTTGTCCATTCAAATTTGACATCTTTCTTCATCAAAGAATTGAGAGGTCAAGCTATGTTGGCAAAATTGAGAACAAAGTGTCTGTAATAATTAGCTAATCCCAAAAAAGCTTGTACTTGTTTGACCATTCTTGGAATAGGCCAGCTTCAGACTGCACTGGTCTTGTTTAATTGCATTTGTACCCCCTTTTTAGATACAACCATTTCAAGGTAATCAACTTGTGCTTGTGCAAAGTAACATTTTGATGATTTAAGAAACAAATCATTGTCATGAAGATAACTTAAAACTTGAGCAACAATTTCCAAATGCTGTTCTTGAGTCTTGTTATTAGTGAAAATCATGATATCATCAATATAAATGACCACATGTTCCCACATATCATGGAATATGTCATTTACCATTGCCTGGAAAGTACTTGGTGAGTTACACATACCAAAATACATTACCATTGGTTCAAATGCTCCTATAGGGGTTGTAAAAGCCCCTTTCCATTCATTACCTTCCTTCATGCAAATATTATTATAACCCCATCACAAGTCTAGGGTTGTGAACATATCTGCTCCATTTAATCTGTCTATTAGTGTTGAAATGAAAGAGAGCAGATAGTTATTCTTGATGGTATACTTATTAAGATATCTATGGTTGATTACCATTTGTTTTCCACCATCTTTCTTGCTGATGAAAAACACTGGTGATGTCTGAGGTGATTTTGATGATCTAATATATCCTTTTTTCATTTTTTTGTCAACAAATTCTCAAACCTCTTTCATCTCTTCATTGGATAATGGAATGATATGACCTTTCTTTGGAATAAAGTTTTCTTTTAACTCAACTCTGTGATCCCATGGTTTTCTTGTTGGCATGCATTCTGATTCATGCTGGGAAAAAACTGGTAAAAATTCCCAAAGCTCTTTCAGTAATTCCTTTTTTAACTGTGAACTTTCTTCTTCTGTTACTTGTCTTGATACTAAATGCATGTCACAGTCTCCTTCACACTTAGGGAAGTCAATTGTTCTTTTTACCCAGTCAATATCTGGGTTGTGCCTCTTGAACCAGTCATATCTGATTAATAACTCCAGCATTCCTAAAGAAGATACATATGCATTAATTCTTTCTTGATGCCACCTACCATCTTTTTTTTTTAAAGCAATGTAGATAATCACATAATGTGCAATCTTTCCTATATTTTCCTATGTTCCATCAGCATTGTAAACCATTAAAGCTTTTGGCAAATCTTTTTCATACAAACTGTGTTTCCATACATACTTTTGATTGATGAATATTACCAATGCCCCTGAATCCACAATGGCAAAAGTAAGGCCACAAGATTCCATCTTGAGCCCATTCTGTCCTTGAACTTCTCCATTGATTTTGACACTTACTCCAAGTTCATCTCTTTCTTTTCTATTAAATAACTTTGCTAGATCCTTTCATTCTTTACTTTCTATAGCAAATAAATGACCATTAATATTTTCAGATGGAATTAAGCATCCTATTTCCAGGGCCATGCTCATTTGAGATGCCATCACAGATAAAGAAGCTTTCTTCCATTTCATAGACACAGAACAAATATTTGTAAGGAAAGAAAATTGATTACATACTGGAAGTTTTGCCTCTAGCCTAGCTGACTCCCTCAAACTTTTCTCTGGCTTTCCTTGTGCTTCCTTTCTGTTTCAAACATGTCTTGGAAGTAGGCTCTTGCTTCTTCCATTGAATCCCATGAAGCTGATGGGATCTCTTGGAACCTTGCTGCATTAGCCATATTATAAACTGGTTCAAGAGATACTGGTTCCACAGTTTGCCATCCTTGTGCATCTGATGGCAAAGAGGTACTCCAGAGTAACCTGGAGGGTCAGAGTGAGCCCAAGGGCTCAAGCAGAGTGAGGACAACAACAAGAGGGTTTTCTGGTGTTTTTGTCAATCTTTGTACTGAGGTACAAGATACAGAACTACAGTACTTATACCTTAGTGAGGCAGAACTATCTAGAAGTGTAATGAAATGAGACAAGTGCAAGCTCAGAAGCAAAGCAGATATCTAGATATCTAGGAAACAAATGGAGATGTCAGGGAAGACAGTGTCCAATCATGTCAGACTGAAACTGAAGGGTGACAGGATAAAACAGGGGAAAGCAAGGAACAGGAATGGAACAGAAAGAGTAACAATAATGGTAATGGTAAATAACCAGGAACAGTAACAGAGTTATATCAGAACAGTCCAGAGATGATGAAGGGAAACTAGGGTAGTACTTAACTGGAGCAGAGATAGACTGGAAGCAGAATGGAGTGGAGTGGGAGCAGAAGCCCAGGGGAGTGTATAACACTGAGGGGTAGGAAGCATACATGTGTAGCTGGGAAAGACTGGAATGGTAATGGAGGGCTGGAATTGCCTGGAGGGGAGTCCAAGGGCTGGAGTGGCTTACTAGATGCAAAGACCAATTGTAAGCCAGGTCAGAATGGGGTTGGAATTCAGATTGGAGGTCCAGGATATGACACCTATCCCTTCTGTTGAGCATAGATACAGCCTTCTTACCTATCTCCAATATCTATGTAAATCAGGATACTGGAAAGTACAAGGGTGCACCACATAAGGTAAAGCCAAGTCCCATTTGATCATTGAAACTCTTCCTAGATTTCCCTGGAGCCCTCTGAAGCTCTCCAGAGTTATGACCTTCCTTTAGCATCAAGAGTTTCATTTAGCAAGGAACTGGTTAAAAGTATACCTGAGATACAGCTGCTAATGTGTTAATCTAAACCTAACACCTATCCTTGATGTATGCTGACTAATCTGGATAGTACCTTTGAACTTAGAGGTACAAGAACTAGGCAAAAAGAAGTATAGCAAAGTGAGAGCCAAGGGACTTGTAGAACTGGAAGATTCAAGTGCACAAGACTGGGAAAATCCAGACTTGAGCTGACCTTCTTTTATATTGCTACAGTATGCACATAGATCATATAAATGGTGCTGGCTCTAAATGAAGTATAGTAAGCCAACCAATGGCAAAAGAAGAGTGGGGACTTTAGAAATACAGCAGGTAAACATGAGCTATGATAGCAGAGTCTAGATTGTTCTAGATCTGTAACATGTGAAAAAGTAAAAAGTGAAATGGTGAAAAGTGTAAAGATATGCCAATATGAAGAGATAAAGATGTGAAATGGTCATGTGATGTGACAATGTAAAGAGCTACAGTAGTGAGAAGAAAATGCCAAAGAAGGAAAAAATGAAAAAGTGCATTATAACAATACCCATCCTAGTATAGGTTTTAACAGTCTCCTTCTATTGGGATGAAAGTTTTAACACCAGTGCAACACCAGTTGCTTTCATGCTTTAAGCTGTGTATTTTCTGGTTTTCTTTACCTCTGTCTTTTCCTATCTAATGTTGATTACAACTTTACCTATGCTAACTCCATAACATTTTAATACAACTCCATAGTTCCTTCAATCTCACTTCCTGTTCCTGTTCCTTTCTGCCTCACCTTTCCCTGTTATTATTTAGTTTTTAGTTTGACATTATTTGACATTGTCTTCTCTGATATCTCCATTCATATCCAGGATACATTGGCACCTGCTTTGCTTATAAGACAACTCCTTTCATATCTTCATTTTTTTCTTAGATAATCTGCCTCTCTGAGGTATAAGTACTGTAATATGATGTTATGATCCCCTTTGACCCCCTTCTGCTTCATGACTTGATGTCATATTCTACACTAAGTCTCTGTCACATCCCATGCCAATAGATCAACTCCACTATGTCTCTGATGCAACTCCGGTTGCTTTTACACTTTAAGCTATGTGTTTCCTAGTTCCCTTTACCTCCATCTTTTCCTACCTAACAATTGATTACAACTTTACCTATGCTAACTCTGTATCATTCTGATACAACTCTGTTGTTCCTTTGATCTCACTTTCTATTCCTGTTCCTTTGTGCCATGTTTCTCCCTGTCATCACTTAGTTTCAGTTTGACATTATTCAACATTGTCTCCTCTGATATCTCCATTTGTATCCAGAATGCATTGGCACCTGCTTCACTTATGAGACAACTCCTTTCATATCTCTGTTCCCTTCTTAGATAATCTGCCTCCCTGAGATATAAGTACTGTAGCTCTGTATCTTGTACTTGAGTTTGAAGATTAACCATAATACAACATTATGATCCCCCAGACCTCTCCTGCCTCACAACTTGATGTTATATCTGACCCTAAGTCCCTCAACTTACTCCACAACTTGACATTGTACCTCTTGTTGGGAAAAAGCCCTATGGCCTATTCCAGACCTTCAATAGTTTCTGACCCCTCCATAAATTGGGGCACTTGGTACTAGCATAAGGGCACACCACATAAGGTGAAGCCAAGCTTTGTCCACTCTGGAGTTATCCAGAGTACCCCTGAAGTACATTGAAATGTTTATAACAGTCTCATAACTTACTTTATGACTTGATGTCATACCTCTTGTTGAAAAAGCTCTATAGCCTATCCCAAACCTCCAATAATCTCTGATCCCTCCACAAATCAGGGTATCCAGTACTAGTATAAAAGTGCACCACATAAGGTGAAGTCAAGCCCTGTCCACTCTGGAGTTATCTGAAGTACCCCTGGAGTATGTCACAACTTTATAATAGGTAATCACAAGGTAAAAGTAGTGTAAAAAAAAAGGAGACAAAAATATGCTACTTTATAATATAGTTGACAAGGTTAAAGCAGAGACTAATAGGGTAATCATGCTGATGAATAATGAGTAAGGTATCTGTAAGGAAATGAATGGAAAGTAATGGAATAATTATAAATCAGCTAATTAAGAGATAAAAAGCCTGGGCAAAAGGCATAACAAGAGAGTGGTCTTGAAATGCAACTAAAAATGCATTGTCCTAAATCTAACACGTAGCCTTGGTGTGTGCTGACTAATCCTGGATAGTATCTTTAAACTTAGAGGTACAAGAACTAGGCAAAGAGAAGTATAGCAAAGTAAGAGCCAAGGGACTTGTAGAATTAAAGATTCAAGTATGCAAGACTGGAAAAACCCAGACTTGAGCTGACCTCCTTTTATATTGTTACAGTATGTGCACAGACCATGTAAATGGTGCTGGCCCTAAATATGATACAGTAAGCTAACCAATAGCAGAAAAAGAGCAGGGACCTAGAAATACATGAGAAAACAATAAGGCATGATAGCATAGTCTAGATTGCTCTAGACCTGTGACATGTGAAGATGTGAAATATCATGTGAAGTGATATTGTGAAGAGCTACAGTGGTGAGAAGAAAATGCCAAAAATGAAAAAATGAAAAAGTACATTATAAAAGGTCTGGGTAAGGCCAGAATATAAGAAGAGCAGAATCTATTTGAAGTGATGAACAAGAAAGCATCCAAGGTGTGAAAAGAGCAGAAGCTACAATAAGAGACAAGAAAAAGAGAAAGGAAAAGAGGAAATCATAACAAATATACTATTAAAACTTTATTCCTGTCACAGACTACTGATAGACTTTCTATCATTATCTGCTTCATAAATGAAACCCTTAAGTCCAGAGAATGAAGGTCAGGTTCTAGCACCTTGGTAATATACAAATCTAAGAAAAGGTCATACTTTAGAAACTTCAGAGATGTCTAGAGACTTCTGAAGAGTTTCAGAAAGGGTTTTATTGATCAGATGGGACTCAGCTTTACCTTATGTGGTGTGCCCTTGCACTTTTCATTGTTCCAATTTACAAAGATATCAGAGAAAGAAAGGGAGAGTAATTTTAGTGCTCAATAAAAGAGACAGGCAAGATAAGGAGAGTTAAGCTGTTACAAATGAACAGTTTGCTAGCAGAAGAGTCACATGACAAGCACATGACTGTGAGACTTCTATGCCAAACAAGGACAAACCCTAGGATATGGTTAAGTTGTTATTCAGAGTTCCCTTGTTATGATTTGGGCACAGCTTATATAGTTGGATCTAGCATCTCAGATGACAGGTGCATTTTTCAATCTAATCTCTGATGAATCTGGATCTTAATCTAGGTGAGGGTCTGATCTGATCATGGCAGATCTCTATATGGGATCTTCTTAGCCTCATGGTTAAGGACATGATTTAATCTTTACTTACTCTGAACTCTAACACTTCCATTTCATCATAGCCTCTTCATATACACCCTTATGGCATGGCCCATTGGTCATACTCTTAGTCAGCATGCCCTATGCCCTATTTCCTTATTTAAATAGATAGCCCTTTGCTCTAATAGTCTATATGCCATCCTAGACAGTATATATAGTAGGTAGTTCCTTGGTTAAGGCTTCCCAGCCATAATTACCTGTTATCTCATACCATCTCTGCCAATACATGGGCTTATAGGCACTCTGGCTCCTTAGGAGTTAACCCTCCCCCTAAATCACCATTATTCTCTATTTAATCTGAATCTGACACTAAATTCATGCACTCTCTCAAGGCTGGACATTATATAGGGTTAGGAAGCATCATACAATGGACTGACACTGTAACATAAGCCTAGTCATAAGGCTGGGACCTTATGATTCCTTTAAGGATATCACTTGGCCCCAAAGATGCTCTGGAATAATCCAGAGAATCAGAGTGAGCCTAAGAATTTAGGCAGAGTGAGGACAATGACAAGGAGGTATTTATGTCAATATTTGTACTGAGATACAAGATATAGAACTATAGTACTTATACATTAGAGAGGCAGAACTATCTAAGAGTATAGTAAAATGAGACAGGTGCAAACTCAGGAGCAAAGCAGATATATAAATATTTAAGAAACAAATGGAAATGTCAGGAGAAACAACATCCAATCATGTCAGACTGAAACTGAAGGATAACAGGAAGAAACAAAGGGAAACAGGAACAGGAACAGGAACACGAACAGTAATAGTAATAGTAACAGTAACTGAGGGCAGGGCTAGGAATGGAGTTATATTGGAGTGATCCAAAGAAGGCAAAGTGAAACTAAGGTAGTACTTAACTGGAACAGAGATAGGACTAGAAACAGAATAGGGCAGAGTGGAAGTAGAGGCCAGGGGAGCATATACTAATGAAAAAGCAGGAAGCATACATGCATAGCTGGACTGGAATGAAATGGTAATGAAGGGCCAGAGTTGCCTGAAGGGGAGTTAGAGGGCTAGATTGGCTTACTGGATATAAGGACCAGTTGTAAGCTGGCTTGGAATTGGGTTGGAATTGGGTTAGAGATATGGAATATGACAGACTACCAGTATCTGAATGAACATACCATTCAGAATGCCTACCCTCTCCCCCTTATATCTGACCTTATAGATAAGCTTTATGATATGAAGCTCTTTACTAAGTTTCATGTCAGATGGGGATACAACAATGTCTGTATTTGAGATGAACACCAATGGAAAGCTGCCTTTATTACCCATAAGGGGCTTTTCAAACCCACAATAATGTTTTTTGGTTTGAATAACTCATCCACAACATTTCAGTTATTTATGAATGACTTCTTCCAAAATATGATCACTGAAGGATAGCTCATCATCTACATGGACAACCTTCTTATTTTCTTCCCTGATTTTGACACTCATCAGGAATGCACTGCCTATGTCCTTTAACAGATGGCAGATCTCAATCTCCACCTCAAACTGGAGAAATGTACCTTTGCTGTCCCCCAGGTTGAATACCTTGGAATGATCATTTATTCAGGTGCACTTGCCATGGACCCTGTCAAACTTGCTGGCATTTTACAATGGCCAACTCCCTCAAAAGTCAAGAATGTTTGTTTGTTTCTTAACTTTGCTAACTTCTACAGGCAGTTTATCCTGAGCTATTCTGCCATCACTCACCCTCTTCTTAACCTTACCAAGAAGGCCACAGCCTGGTCTTGGTCTTCCATCACATAGAAAGCATTTAACTCCCTCAAGGCTATCTTTCTTTCCCAACTGGTTCTGCAAATGCTGGACCTCTCTCATTCTTTCACTATCACCACCTCCACCTCCATCTATGCCTCTGGTGGCATTCTTCTCCAAACCAATGAAAATGGGGATTTGTACTCCTGTTCTTATCCTTTCCAAATCTTTTTCACTGCAGAGTGGAATTATAACATTTATGACTGTGAACTCCTTGCTGTCATTTGTGCCCTGAAAGCCTGAAGACAGTATCTCCTTGGCTCCTCATCCCCCATCCAGGTTTTCACTGACCACAAGAACCTGACCTATTTCAATTCTTCCCAGAAACTTAATTGCTGCCAAGCTCACTGGCTCCTCAACATTACCAACTTCAACCTGCAACTATTACATGTTGCTGGCACTTTCCTTGCTGGGCCTGATGCTCTATTCTGCCACTCCAACCTCTACCCTGATACCTCCCAGAATAATCAGAAAGTTACTCTGCTCTCTTCCAAACTTTTTGTTAATCTCATCAATGCTAACCTCTCCTCCCACATTAAAAAGCACCAGATAAGTGACCCTTTTCACCTTTTCATTCTTCAAAAAATGGATGCTTCTACTAATGAGAAATTTCTCTGCTCCTGTACCTCTAACTGGAATGAGACTGATGACCTCCTCACTTACCACAGCTGTGTCTTTATTCCCTCTTCCATTAACCTCTGCTGCAACATTTTCCACTGCTGCCATGATTACCCCTCTGCTGGTCACCCTGGCTACCTCAAGACCCATCAACTTGCTTCTGCCAAGTTCTAGTGGCCTGGCCTTGCCACTTTCATTTGCAACTATATTGCTGGCTGTTTTGTTTGCCAACAGAACAAGTCAAACACTTATCCATCCATGCCTGCCCTCTTACCCATTCATTTTACCACCACCTGTCCCTTCCAACAGATCTCTTGTGATTTGATCACCAATCACCCTCCTTTCTCTGACTTCAATGCCTTGTTGATCATAGTCAACCACAGGCTTACAAAGGGGGTAATTATCTGCCCCACCAAGAAATCTGTCACTGTTGTAATAAAATTGCAACATACTCTGGGGATACTCCAGATAACTCTGGAGTGGATGGGGCTTGGCTTCACCTTATGTGGTGTGCTCTTATGCTAGTACCAGGTGCCCCAATTTATGGAGGGGTCAGAAACTATTGGAGGTCCAGAATAGGCCATAGGGCTTTTCCCAACAAGAGGTATGATGTCAAGTCATGGAGTAAGTTGTAAGACTTAGGGTAGGGTACAACATCAAGTCATGAGGCAGGAGGGGGTCTGAGGGGATTGTAACATCATTTTATAATTAATATTCAAACTGAAGTACAAGGTACAGAGCTACTGTACTTATACCTCAGAGAGGCAGATTATCTAAGGAGAAAATGGAGATATAAAAGGAGTTGTCTCATAAGCAAAGCAGGTGCCAATGCATTCTGGATACAAATGGAGATGTCAAAGGAGACAATGTTGAATAATGTCAGACCAAAACTAAATAAGGACAGGGAGAAGCAAGGCAGAAAGAAACAGGAACAGAAAGTAAGATCAGAGGCACTACAGAGTTGTATCAGAATGGTACAGAGTAAGTTGGAAACAATTGTTAGATAGAAAAAGACAGAGGTAAAGGAAACTAGGAAATACACAGCTTAAAGCATGAAAGTAACCAGAGTTGCACTGGAGACATAGTGGAGTTGACCCATTGGCACAGGATATGACAACTGTACAGGGAATTGCCACCCTGTTTTTCCACAAATTTTACCTTTGCTATGGCATATGACAAAATTATCTTCAATTAGAGCCCTCAGTTTGCATCTACTTTTGCCAAGGAGCTTGGTGTTACATTTCCTCTTTTCCTTTCCTTTTCCTTTTCTCTCTCTTTATAGCTTCTGCTCTTCATGCACCTTGGGTGCTTTCTTGTTCACTTTCACTCATAAATTCTGCTCTTCTCATGCTCTAGCCTAGCCTAGACTGCTCTCTTGTTATGCCCTTTGCCTGGGCCTTCTATCTTTTAATCAGCTGACTCATAATCATTCCATCTCTTTCCATCCATTTCCACATGGATACCTTACTTATTATTCATTAGCATGATTACACATTTCATCTCCACTTGAACTCTAATAGTTGTACTATAAAGTAGCATACTTCTAGTTTCCTCTCTCTCCATGCTAATTCTACCTTGTGATTACCTCACAAGTCCTCACATCTCCACTATTCCCTGTACCTATATACTTGGAATCCACTATTTGTGTCCTGGCACTTAATCAAAGGATCATCAGCATCTGATCTCAGCACATCCCTGGGAGTATAGCTGGTATTACTGAGGCACAACACTTTGTTTGTCACCTTCCACTCATCTTGAAGCTTACCTTTGGTTTGCTTCTTCCATTTTATTCACAGCAAGGTCTACACTTGTCCCCACCCAGGCCAAACATAACAAAAGAAGTAGCATATTCTACTTGCAGCTATCATTGCTATAGTCTGCTCCCACCATTCCATTCAAACAATCTTCACTGTTCAACTCTCTCTGGAGTGAGCCTCATGTCTCTACCTCAGATCCTCTCAAATCCACTTCAGAACCCAAGAACCCCTCCTCTCCAGACCATCCTTTCACATTAGAAGACATGCTTGTGGACATCCTCATCCCCTCTCAGAAAGAAGTATGAGAAGACTGTGACCTTGTGCACAAACTCTCTTCCTTCTTACAGATTCTCTGAGCCCAGACACCACCCTCTCCTACCCCTGTCAGATGCAGACCCACATTCACCCTCCCCTGACCCTCTCTACCCATTGTTATGTCTGGCTCCTCCACTTTCACCACTAAGCTGACAGAACTTCATTTTAGTGCCCCCAAGCACTTTGATGGTGATAGATCTAAGGCTAAGACCTGGCTGAACACAGTTCAGTTCTACCTTTTTGTCAATAGTGCAGTCTATGATACAGACAAGAAGAAGATTGCCTTTGCCCTTTCATTTATGACAAAAGGGCCAGCACTGTCATGGGCTGCAACATACTGGAAAAAGTGTATTTCCAGCACCACCATCACCTTGGGAAAGTTTTCCTGATTTACCTCCAAGTTCCTGAAAGTTTTCCAACAACAGAATACTATCAACTCCACCATCCATTAGTTGGCAAATACCCAAATGAAGCAGAAAAAGAAAGGTGAATGAATGCCTTCCCTTGCCAAATATACCAATAAGTTTCAAAACCGAGTCACCATTGCTAAAATAAATGATGACAATGTTCTCATTGATTACTTTGAAACAGGACTGGCATCCTACCTCTCTCATTATATTCATAACCTGGATATGATCCCCTCTACTATAGATGAGTGGTATCTTAAGGCCACTTACTTCCAAGGAACTATGGAGTGTGCCTGCTCTATAGAACAATGATGAAAGAATCCTTGTGCATTCACTTGGACTCCCATGCCCTCTACCACATCTAAGCCAGAGAAAGATCTGAATGCCATGAACATTGATGCAGTAAATGAAGCAGAAAAGGCCTTCTGCATTAAGAATAAACTTTGCTTCAGATGCTGGAAACCCAGTCACATCAACATGGCCTGCCCCAACTTCCCCACTTCTTCCCCTTCTTCCACCACCATCAAAGACACTCCTTGCATCAAGATGGTTTCTGCCAAAGAACTGACAATGAAGATAGAGGAGATTAGCAATGATGAATCTGAGAATGGGGTGGCAAGAGTAGTAATAAAGAAAGAAAGGAAGAAGATGGAAAGGCAGGGTTTTTAAAATGGAGTATCTCCTCTATACAAGGTACTTCCTCCTTCTCTTGTGCATCTGTACTTGTATCTGCTTCCAAGAAGTCAATGAAGATTGTGATTCAAGTTTCTTCTTCCACTCATGCCAAGAAAGTCATAGCTACTCATGCTCTTATTGACAGTGAGGCACAGATCAACTGTATAGACTGGGACTTTATCAAGAGGAACCAGTTCCCCACCAAAAAACTCAATGAACCAATCATTATTCGAAATGTTGACCACTCTGAAAACAAGAAGGGCAAGATCACCCAAACTTGTGATCTTCTCCTCCACTTTGAACAGTCCATTCTCCTGGTCTCCTGCTACTTCATTGCTTGTGGAAAGAAGAACATCATCCTAGGACACCCATGGCTTCAAGCCACAAATCCCACCATTGACTGGATGGCAAATACACTCACCATTCCAGACTCTCTCTCTGACAATATAACCTATTGTGTCAACTCTGTCCACAAACCTTGGTTTGATGAACTCCTTGAAGACATCATTGTCCCTCATGATGAACTCCTAGTCTGCTACTTGAACTACATCACTTCTGAGCAGTCAATCAATGACTCACTCTATGACTGCCACTCTAGCAGGATTTTAGATCACTGCTCCTCTTACCTCCCTGAGATCACTATTGCTTGGCTTACTACCTTCACTGAGCTTGCCATTGAGGCTGAAAAGGTTAAACCCAAGATAACTCTTCCCCCCAAATACTCTCAGTTCTCATCAGTATTCTCTGACACTCCAAAAACCCTCAATTACCTTCTGTCCTCTTACCCTTATGATCATGAGATCAATCTAAAGGACATGTTCATTTCTAAGATAGGCAAGATTTACCCCTTATCCTCCCCAGAGTGACAGGCCACAGAAGCATTCCTCAAAAAAACCTTTGGGCTGGGAAGATCTGTCCATCCAAATCCTCTCAAGCTTTGTCTTTCTTTTTCATCAAGAAGAAAGACAGCAAACTCCACCCCTGCCAAGATTATTGGTATCTTAACAAACATACTGTTCATAATGCCTATCCTCTCCCCCTTATTTCCAACCTCATTGATAAGCTCCAAGATTGTCACATCCCATGCCAATGGGTCAACTCTACTATGTCTCCAATGCAACTCCAGTTGCTTTTATGCTTTAAGCTGTGTGTTTCCTAGTTCCCTTTACCTCTGTCTTTTCCTACCTAACAATTGATTACAACTTTACCTATGCTAACTCCATACCATTCCAATACAACTCCATTGTTCCTTTAACCTCACTTTCTGTTTCTGTTTCATTGTGCCACACTTCTCCCTGTTATCACTTAGTTTCAGTTTGACATTATTTGATGTTGTCTCCTCTGACATCTCCATTTGTATCCAGAATGCATTGGCACCTGCTTTGCTTATGAGACAACTCCTTTCATATCTCCATTCCCTTCTTAGATAATCTGCCTCCCTGAGATATAAGTACTGTAGCTCTATATCTTGTACTTGAGTTTGAATATCAACCATAACATGATGTTATGATCCCCCCCAGACCCCTTCTGCCTCACAACTTGATGTTGTACCCTACCCTAAGTCCCTCAACTTATTCCATGACTTAATGTTGTGCCTCTTGTTGGAAAAAAGCCCTACAGCTAATCCCAGACCTCTGATAGTTTCTGACCCCTCCATAAATTGGGGCACTCAGTACTAGCATAAGGGTGCACCACATAAAATGAAGCCAAGCTCCATCCACTCTGGAGTTATCCAAAGTACCCCCAGAGTATATCAAAACATTTATAATAGTATCTTCCAACTCCTGCTTGTGCTGGTGAGGCACAGATCTGATGTGTCAAACTACTGAGAGCTTCTGAGGCCTGAAGGCACTCAAACACTACTGAGAATGAAGGCTTTGGACTAGAGCCAACAGAACTAGGCAAAAGATATAAGAACAGAGACAAGAAACTTGGACTTGTAAAAGCAAAGAGCTCAAGTGCACAAGACTGGGATTAGCCAGGCTTGCACCTCCCCTTTATATATGTTACAGAAATGCACACAGACCATGTACAAAGGACTGGCCCTAAACTATAGTATAGTAAGCTGTTCAATGGTGAAACTAGAGCAGGAACCTGGAAATACATGAGGTAAAATATGAGGCAGTCTAGACTGGCCTAGACTTGTGACAAGTGAAGAGGTGAAAGTGTGAAGAAGTGAATAAGTGAAAAGATGAAGATGTGAAAAGGTCATGTGATGTGACAATGTAATGAGTTACAAGGTTGAAGTGAAAATGGAGAAAATGTAATAAAAATTATAACACTACCCTGTCTTTAGCTCTTGTATTCCAGATGAGAGGTAGTGAAAGGAACAGATGTCATGAAGATGTCATATGGGTGAAAAAGAGAGCAGAAATCTTGCAAGAAAAGAGATACAATTTTTTGAGGAGCAGAAGGATTTTGATGATGGAAATCTTTGACAGCTTGTGGAGCATTGTAAAGATGATCACTGGGTTCTCAAGTATGATTGACTTCATCAAAACCCTTCCAATGGACCAAATACTCCAGTTTTCCTTTTTTCAATCTAGAATCCACAATATAAGCAACTTCCTATTCAGCTTTCCTATCTTCTGTAACATGAATTGGATCAGGGCAAAGAATGGGTTGTTTGGGTAGAGTATTGTGGAATGGTTTTACTTTAGACACATTGATGACAGGATGAATTTTTATTTCTTTTGGCAGCAGCAGTTTGACAGCATTGGGCATAATATTGATGATTGTATATGGTCCTATTGTTAAAACTTTCCATCCCACTAAAAAGAGACTGTTAAAACCTATACCAAGATGAGTATACTTTTAACCAGTTCCTCTTTTTTTAAATGAAACCCTTAATGCTGGAGAAAGATCAGAACTCCAGGGTGCTCTGGAGAGTTCCAGGGAAATCTAGGAAGGGTTTCAATGATTGAATGGGACTTGGCTTCACCTTATATGGTGTGCCCTTGCACTTCTCCATTGTCCCAATTTACATAGATGTTGAGGGTGGGTAATAAAGCTGTCTTTATGCTCAACAGAAGGGACAGGCAGGACAAGGAGTGTCAAGCATAGTCATGGGGGTGAGGTTTTACGACTCCTTCAAGGATATCACATAGCCTCGGAGATACTCCAGAGTAACCTGGAGGGTCAGAGTGAGCCCAAGGCTTGAGCAGAGTGAGGATGATGACAAGAGGGTTTTCTGGTGTTTTTGTTGATATTCATACTGAGGTACAAGATACAGAACTACAGTACTTATACCTCAGAGAAGCAGAGCTATCTAGAAGTGTAACAAAATAAGACAGGTGCAAACTTAGAAATGAAGCAGATGTCTAGATATCTAGGAAATGAATGGAGATGTCAGAGAGACAATGTCCAATCATGTCAGACTGAAACTGAAGGGTAACAGGATGAAACAGGGAAGAGCAAGGAACAGAAATGGAACAGGAAGAGCAACAATAATGGTAATGGTAACTGACTGGGAATGGTAACAGAGTTATATCAGGACAGTTCAGAGATAACAAAGGGGAACTAGGGTAGTACTTAACTGGAGCAGAGATAGACTGGAAGTGGAATGGGCAGAGTGGGAGCAGAAGTCCAGGGAAGCATATAATGCTGAAGGGCAGAAAGTGTACATGCATAGCTGGAGAAGACTGGAATGGTGACAGAGGGCCAGAGTTGCCTGGAGGGGAGTCAGAGGGCTGGAGTGGCTTACTAGGTGCAAAGACCAATTGTAAGCCAGGTCAGAATGGGGTTGGAATTTGGGTCAGAGGTCTGGGATATAATACCTATCCACTTTTGTGATAACTTCCTAGAAGGATAGGGAA
>JBBPKN010000547.1:0-35815 GCA_038089275.1 Pulveroboletus cf. rosaemariae
TGAGCATCTACAGACTATATACTTACATTCTACACAAAGATGGATAGGGAATAGTGAGGATGTGGTGTGTAGTTATGGAAGTGATTCGTTACTAGGGGTTGATTCGTTAGTGGGTCACGCCCAGTATCTGTAATATAGAGTGAAAACCTTGTATTGTGCTTAGCATTGACGTACAAAGGCATATCCGTCGTGCCAATAGTGCTAATCGTTGAGGTGGGAATCGTTAATATCCGCACGAACGAGCGTACGATTGGCTGTCAAGCACATTGTCTGTAAAAATGCGATACTCGTGATGATGGTTCACGCGTGGGAGATCAGCATACGTACGACGGTATGCCTTCATTGTTCGAGTAAAACTACCAAGTGCTCGCGCTTGTTCTGTGTCACATCCAAAATCTCATGAAAAGTTGGGGGGTGCTATACCCCCCCGGATATAATGCCCAGATGTCAAGTGCTGGTCCTTAGACACTGCTCAGAAGCGATGTCCAGTAAGGTTGTGTGACAGACACTGTATCACTGTCAAAATGGCACACGATGTCATCAAAACTCGTGCAATCTCCGCTTGGTTGAGAGCTCTTCTGTGCGCACCTATACAGGGTTGGACGTCCTTTTGTCCCTCGAAACCAGCCCGTACTAACCCCTGATCGCAAGTTTCTGCGTGCCCGTGCCGTTATGATCCGATTGTCCATAGTCCACAGGTTGACCATTACAGGTTATTCCGCCACAGCGTGCATATATATACTGCAGCTAGAATAGTGTGGCCTGCGCCTAAATCGGGGTAAGGGGAGGGAGGTGAACGGCTACCCAAACGAATGGGCCTCTATCAATATATGTCGAAATGAAACAAGTCCCATAGCGGCGTTCAATATTCCGCTAGTTTCAATGACGACGCTGACTTAAGACCAGCGCTTCCCCCCACTAACTATCTACCAACTCCATGGCGGGATCCAGAGTTTGGTTCAGTATGTTTGCCTCCATGCTGATGTCCCCTGAGGTTGACTTGCCTTCAGTCACCGGTGCTTCGTCTGGCTTCGGTCGCATCATGACCGAGTACCTCCTAAAACAAGGCGATAGAGTCGTTGCCACTCTCCGCAAGCCCGACATGCTATCCGACCTTGTCGACCAATATCCGTCCGACCGTCTCGTGGTCGTCAAATTAGACGTCACTCGACATGCCGAAATCTCCGCAGCATTTTCTAAAGCTCAGGATGCATTCGGTCACATAGACGTCGTATTCAACAATGCAGGGAAAATGGTCAACGGCGAGCTGGAGTCTGTCAATGATAACGATGCGCGAGAGATGTTTGAAATCAACTTTTGGGGTGCTGCACAAGTCAGCCGAGAAGCAGTGCGATTCTTCAGAGATGTTAACCAGCCTCGAGGTGGCAGACTCCTGCAGGTGTCATCTGGTGGGGGTATCATGAGTGCCATGTGTTGTGGACATTATTGTGCTTCGTAAGCCCCTCCAATCGTCAACTCGCCTTTTGAACTGAAACTCGGGTAGTAAATTCGCTCTTGAGGGATTGACCGAAGCACTTGCAGGCGAGTTAGACCCTGGTTGGAACATCAAGGCAAGTAAGGCCTGCCTTCGTACTCATATCTTTCCATGACATGAGCTGAATGCAAGTAGATTACCGTACTCGAGCCGGGACCATTTCTGACGGACATCACAAAAAACGGAAATGTGGCCTCTCCTCACCCTGCGTACGCAGATCCAGAAATGCCAGGATCTAAATGGCGTGCATTCCTTCAATCAGGTGCTCTCATGGATGGCGATCCAAAAAAGGCTTGTATTGCATTTGAGAAAGCATCTCGACTGGAAGACCCCCCATTCCGGATTCCTATCCATCGAATAGTGCTTGACATGGCGAACAGGAAAGCACAGAACTTGATAGAGGCCGCAGAGAAATATAAGGACTGGTCCGATGACTTGTATCTGTAACCTGTGGGGTCATGAGTACATGAGTCGAGTGCGCGAGTGGGACCACGAGAAAACCCAGATTCTCACTAAGTTTAGTTACGATAAAGCGGAGGATTACGCATCTCATGTCACGTATTTCCGGCTAGTCTACATGTAATCAACCGATAGCGTAAGCGACTAGCTTATGCTGACTGTTCTCCGCGGGACCAAAATCAATGCAAGGCCCATCCAAAAAACCGATTAATTCAATTGAAAAGCACGCGACCGGGACGCACTTCTGTTAGAACTTGGGGACTCGAGGGACTGGGTTGGAGCAGAACGTATCAAATTTGACCGAACTCCCAATATATAGAGGTGCGTCGTAATCCTCAAGTAAGCATAATAGCGAGAGCAGGACTTGTGCCATGCGAACGAGAAGGCTACTAAGCCTCCACAGCCAATGTAATCTTTATTGGCCAAGGATCTTTTTCACGTGGTGCACCACCTTGGTCAGTCAATGAGCGAGCGACCTTTCACGCTTGCGCGCACTTGTAAATTCGTTCCACAACCGGCACCAGGCCTATATCCGTCCGTACTCATACAAGCGATCATTATCAAAGATGGACTCGGAGTTAGAACTAATAGAGTCCAGTAGTCAGCCTGCTGACTGAGGCGCAAAGCATCTTTATCATGCTGAAGTAAGTATCCTTTGGGGCAGATAAAATACGCACATTCACCAAAGGAGCACTATCAGCGTTTCACCCACATCGTCTACATCATGTCTGAATCAAAAGTATGGTTCGGTAAGTTGACTTCTATACCAATACCACCCGACTTGACCCGCTGCCAGTTACAGGGGCTTCATCCGGCTTCGGTCGCATCTTGACTGAGTTCCTATTGAAGCAAGGACACAGAGTTGTCGCCACTCTACGCAAACCCGAGGTGCTATCAGATCTCGCTGCTCAATATCCGTCTACCCATCTTGTCATCGTCAAGTTGGATGTCACTCAGCATGCTGAGATATCTGCAGCGTTCGCGAGAGCTCGAGAAGCATTCGGCCATATAGACGTCGTCTTCAACAATGCAGGGAAGATGATCATAGGGGAGCTCGAGTCCGTCAATGACGAGGATGCACGAGATGTATTCGAAACCAACTTCTGGGGTGCTGCGCAAGTCACCCGGGAGGCAGTACGATTCTTCAGGGATGTTAACCAGCCTCCAGGCGGCAGGCTTCTCCAGCTCTCATCTGGACTGGCCGTCGCAAGTCGCGCGTGTCATGGATATTACAGTGCCTCGTAAGCTCCTCTCCTTCAATAGATGACCATATATTCAAAACCTGATCAGGAAATTTGCTCTCGAGGGATTGACCGAGGCGCTTGTAGATGAGTTGGATCCTGCGTGGAATATCAAGGTAAGACTGATTGCTTCATAGATTTCTCTGCGGATGGAAACTGAATGCAAGTAGGTCACCATACTCGAACCCGGACCATTCCGCACGGAGATCTTCACGACAAACAAAAACATAGCCCCTCCCCATCCTGCTTACACAAATCCTGAACTGTCAGGATCTAAATTGCGCGCAAATTACCACTCGGGTAGTCTTGCCGCCGATGGTGATCCCCAGAAAGCCTGCATGGCGTTTGAGAGGGTGTCTCGGTTGGAGGATCCCCCACTCCGGCTTCCCGTTCACAGGAATGTACTTGAAAGAGCAAATAGGAAGGGAAAGAGCTTGATAGAGACCGTAGAGAAATACAGGGACTGGTCTGATGACATATACTTGTAATTTTGGGGTGCCAATCTTGGGTTAGATTCCATATTGATGTAGAAACACATCTATCGCGTCAATGATACTAATCATCGAGGTGGGAGTTGGATTGATATCCGCACGAACGGCCCGGAGCGCGACTGGCCGTGACGACCGGAACCTGTAAAGCGTGGTATGACAATGATTTGCGCGCGGGAGGTCAGCCTGCATATGTCGGTAAACCTCCATTGTTCAAGTAATTAAACTAGGACTCTTGTTCTATGCTATAAGACGGCCATACGATCGCATGAAGAGTTGAGGGACTCAATTACCTCTCCGGGTATAATGACTATCTTCCTCGATGGCAAATCCTAGTTTCTGGGCACTGTTCGAAAGCAATGTTCAGCAAGGTTGTATAACAGATAGTGAATCACTGCCAAGACGACGTACGATGCTGTCAAAAGTCGTGCGATCGTCGCTCCCGCGAGAGCCCTTCTGTGTGCTCCTATACCTATATCCGGATTGGATGTCCCTTTGTCCCTCGAAGCCAGCCCGTGCTCACCCGTTATCGCAGGTTTCTGTGTGCCTATGCCGTCACGATCCACCTGTCCTTGGTCTATAGGTTAACGGACACAAGTTATCCCACTATAAGGTGCATATACGGGTACATGTATGGGTGTAGCAGGAACAGCATGGCTCCCGCGTAGCTGAGGGAAGGTGGGGAGGCAAAGAGGCCGGAGTGTGCCCTCAAACGGATGGGTTTCGATGCCTGAGAGCTAGGAACGAATTATTATCGACACCAAACACCGTCGAACTGAAACGAATGGTGAAATGATAGCGGCGCACAGCATTTCACTGATCCCAAGAGACGACACCGCTTCATACCGACCACTTCCTCACACCAGCACTCCATCAACGTCATGGAGGAATCCAGAGTCTGGTTCAGTATGTTTGTCTCCATGCTGATGTCCCCCGAGGTTGACTCGCCTTCAGTCACCGGTGCTTCATCTGGCTTCGGCCGCGTCATGACTGAGTACCTTCTGAAACGAGGCGATAGAGTCGTTGCCACTCTCCGCAAGCCAAATATGTTGTCTGACCTCGTTGACCAATATCCGTCCGACCGTCTCGTGGTCGTCAAACTAGACGTCACTCGACATGCCGAAATTTCCGCAGCATTTTCTACAGCACAGGACATATTCGGCCGCATAGACGTCGTCTTCAACAATGCAGGGAGGATGGTCATGGGGGAGCTAGAGTCTGTCAATGATGAAGACGTGCGAGAAATGTTTGAAGTCAACTTTTGGGGTGCCGTACAAGTTAGCCGGGAAGCAGTGCGATTCTTTAGGGAGGTTAATGAGCCTCGAGGTGGCAGGCTCTTGCAGGTGTCATCCGGTATGGGTATCACAGGTTTCATGTGTTCTGGACATTACTGTGCCTCGTAAGCCCCCTCTGTCATCAGCCTACCTTTTAAACTCGGGTTTAAACAGGAAATTCGCTCTTGAGGGGTTGACCGAAGCACTTGCAGGTGAGTTAGACCCTGCATGGAACATCAAGGTATGTAAGGGCTGTCTTCATGGCTATATCTCTCCATGGACAAGCTAAATGAAAATAGGTAACCATCCTTGAGCCTGGACCGTTTCGGACGGAAGTTACGTTGAAGGGTGGAAACTTGGCCCCTCCTCACCCCGCCTACAGAGATCCCGAGATGCCAGGATCTAAATGGCGCGCCATTCTTCAATCCGCAGCTATCATGGACGGAGACCCAAAGAAGGCTTGCATTGCATTTGAGAGAGCATCTCGACTGGAAGATCCCCCAATTCGCATTCCTATCCACCAAATAGCAGTTGACTTGGCGAATAAGAAGGCAAAGAGCCTGATAGGGGCTGCGGAGAAATTCAAAGACTGGTCTGATGACCTGTATCTGTAGTTGGGAAATGAGAATCAAATCTTGTGTTGGCCCCGACAGTGGCGTAGTTGGCACGTGACCTGTATAACCCAGTGTGCACCCTCATTCCGGTGGGTGTTGTCGCTTGAGGCGTATGCGTCGAGTTGACACACACGCGGCCAGAAAGATAATTTCGTCCCATGCCATCCTATACGCTCGCAGGGGCCAGTGGTTCCATGGAGGTTGGTACTGTGGACATTGCTAGTTAATGCGTACACCAGTGTGCACGCGCGCCATAATCTATCATTAGCTACCCTATCCCACTCAGACGCCACCCCTCGAAACAAGCCATAGGCACGGGAATCGGGTTGACTGAACGACCCGATCTCATTTCATGAGTACAGAGATGAGTAGGACTCCGAGGACGAGACAGGCAGGGGCGCGATCCTCGTTCATAAACCAGAAGGGACCGCGTTCAGTATATCCCATCGTACATGGCTTGCCAGCACGCGGGATGAAAATGCTCATCGGACTGCCGCCGGCCCTCCTCCGCCCCTCCGCCCCCTCCGGGAGAGTATATCTTACGGATCAATTCGAAATGTTGATAATTGGCGGCCGGTTCTTATGTTTTTTTTTTCTCCTTTCTCTTGGACCTGTTCGGACTGCGCAAGAGTATATGTTATATCCCCAAAGGCATTATAGTGGTACCTAACATGACGTGAGGGGTGCAGTAACACAATGTACATGTACATACAACAATGTCCACTGATACAGCGATCCGTCAGTAGAACAACAGAGCACGCGTACAGTCTTTCAGCACACATACACCAGTACTAAGCCTTCATGGATCCACTTCTTCAGATCACATCCACTTGCCCCCTTTTGCTTGCCCTTCATTGGACACTTTCGTACCTCTTTGACGACGTCGTTCTCGTGGTCACCTTTCTCCTCGTCTCTACCACCCGTTCCGAGGGCCTTCTCTGTGGCGGTTTTTGTGGCGGCGGCTGCACCACATTCATATCCACGCTATTGGCACGCTCTTCGAGCTTGCGAATTTCCATGCCGAGCTCTTCGAGGTCGTTCGATCCACGACGTCGCATACTCGGAGCAGGAATGACAGGGTAGCTTGTGTCGTCTGTGGGCTGGAACATCGGCAAACGCTCGTTGGCAAGATCGGAGCGACGACTGTCTCGAGCGCATTGTTGCGTTAGGTTAAAGAAGATGAGATTCGAAAAGGCAGCGTAGATAACAGAATAAACGTCCCCCAAGGCCCGGATGCATGCAGGAAAACACCGCGTCCGACGAGCGTCAGTTCGATCACAGGATAAAGAAGGAGAGAGAGATGCACGAACGCGTCTGCAAAACTGTGAATGTAGTGTCTGATTTGTGTGCCATGTGCGGTAAGCATGTCGGGACCTTCCTGGTCTTCGGTGGAGAAGGTGAGTAATTCGGAGGCGTTCTCAGCTTCTTCTCTGTCGGTTGATGGTCAGTTAGAATAGTATTGAAGGGAGAAATGAAAGTGCAAGTGAAGGTGAAGGTGAAAGCAGGTGGACAAAAAGTCCGTAGACCATCCAGTCGCTCACAGCAGCCAAAAGTGCCATGAATCCTCATTGTTTGCAGACTCAACGCACGGCAAAACACAAGCTTATCCATGAAGCCATGGACCTAATAGCCCGATGTCCACAGAGCTATGAAAAACGCAGAAACACAACCACTGGACATCGCAACTCTGAATCACGTTCACAACGCACCTCAGAAGCTGGAACACCCGCTGCATCTTCCCGACTGCCAGAATCTTGTTCTTTATCTGTTGTCTTCTCATCGCGAGCTCCGAATGCGGCAGCGCGAGATCGACAGCGTGGTCGTCGTCGTCGCCTTCCATTCCTTCAAGCTCCTCTGGACTACACGTCGCGAGGATCGCAAGTAACATCTCCGTGACTAGCAGTGCCCGTACATACACCAATTCGTGAGTCGCAGAGTCGATGTGAAACACTTCAAGAACAGGCGTTGACGTACTCTTTGCGCCGACAAACGGTAAGCTCCACGTGAACCCGTCCATGAAATTCGGTAGCCAATACGGGTGACTACTCGCGTTGAACTGTCTGATCGTGATGCTCTTGTTCGCGTACTTTATGATGGCGCCGCGATTGTGGTAGACATCGAGATAGTTTGGGGCGCTAAAGACGGTAATGACAGAGGGAAACTTTTTGGTCGGTGTTTTGCGGTACATCACGTATCTGGAGCATGGATGACTAGCGAAGGACGTACAAGAAACGATCGGAACATACCCTGCGTCCTGGGCCTCGTGCCCTCGCATGATCCCAAGTAGGTTGTTCCGCTCGAGAAACTCACATGCTGCCTCATACCTTTCGGAATGCGTCATCTCACCTTTCCTGTACAGACACCCATTCGAGGGGTGAGACACTCACGTGTAAAAAAAAGAACAGCCTCTTGTAGCATTATGCTCAAACGTGGTACCTGGAGCCAAAGCAGGTGCATGTGCGGAAGGCTCCTGTTCATGTCCAAAATTCGCGACGGGGTCCGACCACAGCAGATCACACAGCAAGCCGCTAGATTCGGGCTCCTGGAATCGGTCGAGCTGTGACACGTGCATCATTCAGAAATCTGTATATGACTCAAGAACAAGATGGTGATAACGAAAGACGCACTCGTCGAATGTCGTCTAGAGTCATGAGCTCAGGGGAAAGGCCGCCATGAACACAAAAAAAACGGCCGTCGACGAGGGCAGCAAGGGGTAATGCATTAAAGGAATCTAAACATGCGTCGTAGACGGCCTGAGAGTACTTGTGGAGGCCTGTTCCAAGAAAGAAGATATTCATTGCACTGGATCAGGCAAATTCTCGACCTTTGGCGAGAATATACGTACATTCACGCTTGAAAGTAAAATATTCCGTTAAATGTCGACATTCGTGGTTTCCACGAAGGAGGATAATATCTTTGGGGCGTTGGATCTTGAGCGCGTAGAGGTATAGCAGGCACTAAAAGGCACGACGTGCGCATTTCGGTGGAGTCACGAAAGCGACATCGAGAAGACGTACTTCGATGCCAAAGTTTCCGCGATCGACGTAATCACCGAGGAATAGATACGAGCTGTCCGAAAAACTCCCTCCGATTTCAAAGAGTTTCATGAGGTCATACTGCAGCGAAACCAAGTAGAACACGGATCAGTCCCATCTGTGTGCCGCCTGAACGGGATTGAGGGAGAAAGGCGACTCACATATTGGCCATGGATGTCCCCGCATACTACGATGAACCCGACAATGGCACGCGACCAGTCACTTGTACGGATGACACACGTTATAAGGGATGCAAACTCACTCGTGACAGGGCTCCCCATGGTGACTAGATTTGGTTCATGAGACAGGATTGACGTTGCTCTGGAGAGAATGGACAGCGCTTGATCCTCTGTCAATCTCCCTTCCTTGAAGAAATGTTGCTTGATAAACTCGACATTGGGCACCTTATGGTGGTCGCCTGGTGGGCCGTACTCCCTAATGAAGAGCTGGTCCTCCGTCGGTTTCCAGTCCACAGGTTGTGAAACCTATGTGCGACAAGGATGGAATAGAAAAGGATGGTCAATCATACTGCTGATCGTCCTGTAGTGTTGATTGTGGTTGGGCGATGAGAGGGGTCATGAGAGACTAACATTGGGCATCGCTCGTTCTTTTAAACTTACTCCTGCTTGGATGGAATTCCAATGAGCCACACCACCAGGGAGAACGGGGTCGTGATCTAGTTCGAGGGTGGCACCGTAGGACGGTGGGTTCGCGTAGTTGTGTGGCTTAGCCTGGTAGTACTCCACGTTGGACGCCATCTGAGATCGTCGTGCTGGGGGTATCCGCTCTGGGTCTTGCGTGGGTGTATCGGTCGTCGTGTGGCCTGGCGCCCCCGGTCAACTGGCGCTGGTGGTCGAATGTTGTCCCTTCCAGTGTAGCTTTCTCACTGGACGCTTGCTTTGTTCTCAAACCACCCACACGGCCCTGAACTGCCGACATCGGGTTCCGCACCTCCTGGCCAAGACTGAGTCTGTCTTGTTCTTTTTTTGTGCAACCGACACTGATAATCATACCACGCTCGTCGTATCGCACCATCAATCAAGGACATCCGTAGTCACCCAGACTACATACCAAGCCGTGCATCGGATCCAACAACCCTACAAGACGTTGTTTCATCCTCACGGTGCTTATTCATTCCGCCCACCGACGCGCACGACCAGCCGACAAACCCAGTTCTTTAATGTGATCGAAACATCCCACAAAACGATGTCAAAGAGATGTGAGCTGGTGAAACACCACTAGTTCAAACTATCGATGGCGCTCTTCCAGGCGTTCTGTTCGACTTTTCCAAGGGACCTCACACCATCTTGGTACCGATATCATCGGAGGATCACACTGCCTTGTCCAGTGCTTGTCCTTTTCGGCGCTTGCGGGGATCGAATCTTTCTTGAGCGTCATTCTTTTGGCTGTGGGACGCTTCCCCAGACCTCTTACGAGTTCAGAGCTGGCATGGGAACACCATTTGGTCCAAAGGTCGTATGGGTTATCCATCGGCTGTGACGAAGAGAATCTGCACAGCGTTCTGCCTTGCAGGGAGAATACACAAAAGGACGGGACATCCAGAGCTGACCAAGCAGAAAAGACCTTGCGTATGTGGTTCGCACCATTGTGTACATGAGATGTTTGAAACACGTACACTTCTGATGAATCTTGACGGAACGACTGAAACGAGACTTGCCATCCTCAGATTTCATGTCCGTGTTGCAGGTGGTTCTGAAGTGGCCCAGGAGTTCCGAGAGACCCTTCAGTGTGCACAAGAGCCGCCTCTCCGTAAGTTCATCGATAGCACCAGCAGATTAACGTGCCTTGAGAAGGTTCTAGACTCCAAAGGACTCGCATAACAATCTTGAATTCAACCCCTCGTCATGTTGAATGATGAGACACTGATAAGAAGTGAATCAGCGTTTCTGAATGCCTGTTACGTGCACCTGCGAGCTAGCACGCCGTCCAACACGTTCTTACCAGCGTATCTGATCATGCATGTTCTAAGCAAAGGTAAGGGCTTAGGGCACTCGGAGAGGTAGCTCGTTGCCCGTCCAGCCACGTCTTGATCGGTTTACGCCGTCCATAAGAATAACAATGTTCCCTTTGCGGGACGTGGCAGCTTCATAGAGGAATGCTTATCAGTATCCACACTGGCTGGTGGCCCCTTGTGCCTGACTGTTTCTTCAGTAGGCTGAGGCATTTCAAACCGACCGACTCCGGATGTCCCCTCGAGAATTGCGCATGACATAAATGAGCAAGTCCATCTGTTTGAGGTACATTAACCGGGGAGGGAAACGACGCGCTTTATATGGCCAAGTGGGAGGAAATTCATTCGCTAGAGTTCTCCGAGTGACATGAGCTCTGCATTCCAAGATTCCTCGACGACTCTAAGAGTTTAGGAGAAGGGTATGCGCATGAGTGACGCCATGAGCAAGTCAACACAAACCTCACCTCTCTGGGGTGGGAGTACATATGAGAGGGACCTGGTAGTTAGGGCCATGTTCTGCGCGCCGTGGCCATATCCTCGAAGGAAACTTCTTTGTCGCCTACACCTTGTTGAGTAAATCCACCCTCTTGGTTGGGTCTGCACCTCAGGTAAGGTGAAGCCAATTCCAAATCACGCAGTCTTGGCAATCACGACACGACGTCCTTGATTGAGGATGCGTTCTCCAGCTGCGTTGAGCACATAGCCCACGTCGACGGAGGGGTCGAAAGCGGTACCGACTCGATAGGGCTGTGGCGGTAACTCTTACTCACGTCCTCTGTGGTGTGGACCAAACTCGTCGACAACCCGCCCGGAAACACACACATTGTGCATCTGACCAAGCTCCCACCTCTATTTGCGAATCATGGCAGACTTTGTCCAAGGACTCGATCCTGGAAAGCTCGTGTTGGCCGGCGCTGTATGACTTCAGTTTTCTATGCTTTTCTCGCCCGTTGACGCGTCCTCACGAACTTGAAACGTCACCCATCAGGTGTTGTCCTTTGCTATGAGCCCATTCTCTGCGCCGGTGTACAATCTGCCCATCTTCCTGTTCGGGGCTCTCATTCACGAGAATAACGACGCCGTACAGTCGCTGAAGCTGGTAAGCTGCACACGTTTCCCCTCTGCAACCTGTGTCATGACTGATGACGAACGATCGGATGCGCAGTTCGCCGGCATTCTGTCCGCGTCGATTCTCCTTGATATCATCTGGCTATTCAACAACGAGCACAGCGGTTTCATCAAGCTCCTCCTCTTTCTCCTCTGGTTCCTCAAGGCATGTTTACCCAAAACTACCTTTATATCCCGCAGATCCGATGAGCGTCCCTCTTTCATAGTTCCCCACCGCGATCGCGTTCATGGCTGTTCTCCGCCAGAGAGGCTCTCAGTTCATGGGTATTGGCCCTGATATTAGTGGTCCAACGGGCGAGTCCTTCCCCCCCCTCCTCCTCCCTTCTTTCCTTGTCATTCTTACATTCGTGCGTGTTCTGCAAATGCAGTCTGGTCCATGCCTGGGGGCTTCACTTCGAATGGTCGTGAAGGGTACCAAGTCGTCGACGACGAACCGCGCAACTCCGTCCACCCTCGTGGACCCCCGCCCGTACCTCAAAAGGCGACGATCGTCGCACCCACGCCACAGCATGCACCCGGCGTCCAACCAGGAAACTACCAAGCCGTATGACCCTTCCCCCACCCATGCGCGTGGTTATCCGACGGCGATGAGGCTGCATCGGGGCCGATGGGGAAAGCGTATTTTTTTTCCGAGTCTGATCGTTGGGCATGGACGTGTTGTCCGTAGTCCTGTTCAAAAGAGAGAGAGAGACGTCCGTGCGTCTGACCTTGTATCGCTGCTCGCAAACCACGTGTAGATCGTTGTGCGTTCCCCCATGCGTCGTTTGGTGTTTCCACCAGATCTGAGTTGACGGCCTCCGTCGTGACTGCGTTCTGTGGATCGAAGGGTGCTTCTTCTGTCTGTCCCCCTCTCCCCCCCTCCCGCCAGGTTTCATAAATACAACGCAAGGGGTAGTGAAATAATTAAAGTTCGCCTCGTGGCTGGGTGACATGTCTCCCCACCCCTTGGTTCAGGTACTACACTTGATCATACGCGCATGCGTCAAAAAAAAAAAAAGGGGGGGGGGCCACGCTCGACCCTTTTTTAATTATTTGCATTAATTAATTTTTTACAGTGATGGGTTTTCAGTGACCGATGTGTCTTTGGATGACCGTCGCCCTTCGTTCAGAGGGAGGAGGGTAAAAGGTGACGGGTACCCGTGTTGGATTCGAATGTTAAAACGTGCGCTAGTTCAGTCATGTACTGTATGACGTCGGTCAGCCTACCGGGGCTGCGGGTCCAATCCCCTATCGGTACATGTGTGACTAGAGAAAATGGACATGGAGGACCTGCCCCGACGGAGGAAGCTGATGCACTCGGTATGCTCCAGTGGCAAACAGAGGAACAGGACAGGCTACTGTACAAAAAAAAAAAGAAAGGAGATGAGGCATTCAAAAGAAAAAGAAAACCATAGACCAATCAAATCGTTTCCAGTCGTAAAGGGTCGTATCTGGCAGAGCACGCACAAAGCTCCATGGGTGACATGGTGACCACGCTCCCCTATCGTCCATCCTACGCCAACAGCCGTAACGCTGCCTCTGACCGCGGTCTGACCGCCAGCTCAAATGGGTTCGGGACTCTGCCACCCATCATTTAGAAACTGCCCTGATTGGCCCATATCCAAACACGTACCGGAAGATGGAATTTTCAAACGTCACCTCCGGCTCGATTTCCACGCCGTGTTCGTCCACGGCCTTGGCGATGTCTAGCGTTGCCATCACAGATACCATGAGCAACCAAGCCGAGGACTCGACGAGGTGCGCGCCGGGACATCGGCTGTGCGTCGTCCATGTAAGCGTTTTGAAAAGGTCAGACCGAGGAAACCGCGCTTACCGTCTTCCGAAACCAAACACATACGTCCGTGGATCGCGTCGTCGCTCCATCCCATCGTCTGCAGCGCGACCAAGGAACCGGTCAGGGTTGAACTCGTGGGGATCCGGATAGAGAGTTTCGTCCCGGAGAATGTTCCTGGCACATCCCATCAGCCCGCATTTTCACCACTCCGTTATTAGACGCACCAGATATTCGCAAACACCTAGCACGTGGCTGGATGAGCGCCACACGACAACAAAGGGAAACGAGTTGACGTACGAGCGACCCTTTGGGTATGAAGACACCATCATAAACGTCATCCTCCATCAACCTGTGCGGGAGACCTATGGCAAACAAACATGAGCACCCATCCGCACGACTCCCCAGCGGGACTCACTCAGAGGTACGGGCGCACTCCACCTGAGCAGCTCGGTAAAGACGGCATTACAATACGGCAACAAGGCCCGATCGTCGATGAAGGGCAATCGATCTTGTCCGACGACCCCATCGATCTCTGCCTGTGCTCGCTTGATCACTCCTGGATACAGCACCATGGCGAGAATGAATTGAGAGAGGACCGTAATGGTCTGTTGAACACGGTCATTTGTCTTGGCGTTTACTCGACCAAGGGGCGCGAGTACTTACAGTGTCCACACTGGCAGCGTACGTTGGTTAAGTCAAAACGAAGACGTACAAAGAGAGAGGTGCCTGACCTGCCGGCATACATCGAGTTTGCGGTCCATCGCAGATCGAAATCCTGCTGGTCGTTGAGCATCATCTTCTTCTCGTCCTTTGCATCCAACACGGTGGAGACGAACGACGGCCTGGCGGTGCCCTTGCGCTATGTAAATGGAGAGATGAACGAGCGGCGTGCAAAGGGGAGGGAGAATAGTATACCCTCTTGTCCAAAACGAACTGGTATGGCCGATCGACGAAATCTTGAATCTTCCTCTTCCATATGGCGGCATTGCGCTTGAATCCAGCGCCGGGGAACCAGTCTGGCAGATATTTTACTAGCACGGGTCAATGGTGGAGTGGGCATCAAAGGAAGGAGGACATACAAGGAGGGATGAGGTCGACGGGCCAGATACCACCGTTGGCGGCGATACGATTAGCGAGCAAGGAGAGACACTCGTCGGCGAGGTCGAGAAAGGGATCGTCGGTAGACTGGACATGGTGGCCGTACATGACCAATAACGTCAGTCCACCGGCATACCTAGCCACGTGACCAAAGTGAGACGGGAGAGCGGATGGAAGAAAGATTGAGGCAAGAGAGCGAGAGCGAGGGGACGCACCGCCGGATGTGGTCCTGAAACCTGAGTGGATCTTCGAGAAGCCCTCTGAGAAACGGCTTCGTTTCGAGCTCGAGCAACGGGTGATAGTGTCTGATGCTGGACGATCCGAGCGCAGCTTGCATCAGCCTCCGCTGGCGACGTGACTGATCGCCATATGGTGTAAATGCGACCATGTTCTCGCACCCACAGCTGATCGGTCGAGATGAGATCGAGATCACATGCGGGTCTTTGACACGTACAGCTCCCCCACCATGACAAAATGCGGCTTGTCAGAGTATATTCCCCCACGCTTGTCCAGCAGGTCGAACGCAACATCGGACACGTTCAAAAAGACGAGCCCCTGGCCAAACACGTGTAGGTACGTGATCCGACCTGTCCAAAGTGACAGACAGAAATATGAGCCTGTACCTCACGTGGGAGCGGGACGACGGACCATACTGCTTTGCCCAACGTTCGGTCGAAAGCCACAACTGCTTTGTGGTCAGATCGGCAATGTTGCCTAGGATGGGGAGCGGCTTCGGGCCAGGGGGCAGCGGCGCAGGGTGCTTCGGCCTCACGAAATGACGGTAGAGGGCGTAGGAGAGAGAGGCGGCGAGAAGCACCGCGGGGACCGCTGTGGTGGTCTTCATCCGAGTACGCCGCGCGGACAGGTGGCGGAGGGAAAGAGTGGGACGGGTGAATCGGAAGGCGGAGCGAAGAAGGAAGATGAGGAGGGGGGGGGCGATCCAACCAGTCCCCGTCCCTCCCCCACCTATTTACGCTCGTCGGCTGTCCGACCGAATCCAAGCACACGTGACTGTCGTTCTTCCGTGTGCGACTGAGGCGACACACGCACTGCAGATAAGTTAATGGACGAGTTGTCGTCGGAGACACAAGCGTGTTACAGTTCTGCCCAGCGAATTTACGAATTTGCCAAACCATCGCAGGGTGCTTCGGCAACAAGACACATGGCTGTCAGAACGCCACCGGTCAAGGATTGATGCATCAGAACATCCGCCTCGCCCGGGTGTAGGGACTTGCTCGTTTCGTCTCTCCCGCTCGCTGACAGGTAAATATGTCCTGTGTTCGCCATCCCCATCTTGCCGTGACAGCCGCACGTAAGTTGGCGGTCTACGTAAACTTGAGGTGGGTCAGATTCGCCGGGCGACGCGGACGATGCCCTGTATGTGCTTCTTCCTCCGGGATGCCCACGGGCGTTCGGCGTCGCACTAAGAAGCATCCCATCAGTCTCGTATACGTCTCCAACCTTATCGTATGATATCGCCAATCAACCCTGGCGCGACCGCTAGTAAGGAAAAAGAAAGAGATGGAGTAAGAAAAGGGAAAATCAAGGGTCAGACGTCCCCGATTGCGCCACTGACAACATCGGAGAGTTGGTCAGCGAGCTGCGCACGACGATCTCCACAGCCGTAACGCGCAGTCCTTGGAGCACACGACGATGGCTCGTCCCATGGCCCGAAAAGCAAAAAAAAAAAAGGACTGTCCATTACACAGTCGAGAGCAGTCACGTAGTCGCCGGCGATGGCTTGATTGACCCCGATACTGGAATTCCGGGTGTTTTGTGTGTGTGGCAGCTGATGCCTCTGCAGTCGCGTTACAAACACACGAGGCTTGTGCTCGATTGGCGAAGCTTCCGTGCGGACGGCCGAGGAAACCGAGATCTTGGCGGGATGAAACGTACTCGTCGCAGCGAGCAAGGTGGTAGCATAGCAGAAAATACATTCGACCATCGTCTGGGACTTCGTATGTCGCTTACACCCGGCGATCCACAGCCCGTCGTCTAATAATTACTGGTTACTATAGTTACATACAGCCCCGGCTAGATGGAGAGTTCGTCACGAAATGTCTGGGGATGAAAGACCAAGATACGTGTAGTGGATACAAAGCGAAAGGAAGAATGCAAGACAGTAGTCACACAATCAGATCGAGCGACATCGGGTTCACCAGGTAGAAACCGCACAACGGATGGCGATTCCAACCACAACCCAATCAAGATTTGTAGTAAAAAAAGGCTGAAGAAGTGAAAGAGAAAGAAAGGTACAGGGAACCTACTCACCTCCCCTCTACCTCCACCTCCAGCAAATCGTCCGCAAAGTCCTCCATCTTGATGATCTTGAACCGCTCTTTCCACGGACCGTCTGAGAACGCCCTCTTCCATGCTCGACTCAACCCTTCTTGCCATGCATACAGTTCGATCTTCCAGCCACGCTGTAACGCCAGGCGTACGGGTCCCAAAAACCCTTCTTCATTGAATTGCCCAACGTTTCCGTCCCCGGTAGCAAGCACGATCGTCGCATTCGGCGGAGGCGGATCCGTCGCTGCGATCGCCTGGTGGATTTTCAGTTGCAGTAGTTCGTCCACACCTTGTTCTCTATATCGTATCCGCATCGTCATCCCAGATGAAGGCCCAGCGACCGCACGCGCCGCGTCCCCGCTCCTATTCCCTGCCACGTGATCCGAGTCCGTCGAGACGTTCCCACCACCAGACTGTCCACGTACGTGTGTCTTTGAAGATGACGGCGAAAAGGTAGAAGCAGGGTTTGGGTCTGACTTCCGCCAGTTGGCACCACGCGATGCCACAGAGCCGGGTGGCCGGGAGTGTCGCCTATCCGGTCCGTCCCCATTATCAGGTACACGGGCGTATATCCGTACGTCGTAGCCCAGTTGAATAGCCGATTCCATCGGTTGGTATAACGGTGAAGAAGTCACCAGACATCGCCGCGTGATCGGTCGACCACGTTCGAGAAGGAGCGCGAGCGCTGCATGCGATAGACGTTTGGGACGACCTGATAACGAACGGTGTTTCTTATGATGTGTAAAAAGTCCAATGAGAATATTCGAGCTGTCCAAATAAACAGATCACAGTCAGCACTTGCGCGCCCATATGAAACGGAAATAATTGACGCAACTGGTCGATGAAAACATGTATCAAGGTATCTTTTGGCCGTGGCGCTGGCCCCCTAGGGTCCGAGAAATCGGATTCTCCTCCACTAAAGTCTTGCGTGAGCAACGTGGTGATGCGCCCAAGATCCTCTGGGAACCTGAGTCGCAATTTGTGTGCGAGACATCGCAGCTTCAAGATCTGCGGATCAGGAGGTATCGTCTTCACCTTGAGCGTCGGTGTCGATTTGCTGTGTTTCAGCGCATCGAGTTTGGGAAGCACTCGAGTCGTCCGAGGAGGTGTCGATGGTGTCGACCTGTAGTGGTGGTATACACGACCCAGCGACGAAGACGAATCACCCTCAGCTTCTGGTACATCTGCATCCACATCATCCCGATCTGCATCACCGCTCGCGTCATCTGCGTGCACCGTCGTCTCTGAGACCATCTCCGGTGCGTCCATCCCGCGTTTCAGTAGCTGAATCGTCTTCACCGGTTTCTTCCGCCGCCGCCTTCTCGCCCGCCTCGCATCCGCATCCTGGCTCTGTCCCACCCCCCCATCCGACGTCGAACTATAATGTTGCACCATCCGTCTCTCTGCTAACCTTCCTGCTCGAACCCTATCCCTCTCCGACATTAAAAACTCGATCACGCTGTCGATCGTACCCAAGGTAGGGTGCTCCGGGTCGTCCACAGCCCCATCCGGACTCACACCACCCACACCAGATGCGACGGATCCCACAACGGTAAACGAGAGCGGATCTACCTCACCCTCCGTCTCAGAATCCGATACGTTCTCCCCAGCACCAGATACGTTGTCTTCGCCGTCCCCACCGCCCAAGCTCGAGTCCAGACGACGCGTGTCCTCGTCGTCCTCGTCCGTCGTGCGGTCCGTGGCGTGCGACCGGTCGTCCACGGCGCTCCTCGTGTGTGCACTCGCCAGCGACGGCTCGAAATACGACGCGATGATGCCCGGCGTCCACACCGTCGAGCCCGCATTCGCTTCCGAGTCCGTGGGGAGCGCCGACAAAAGTCCCGAACGCGGAGACGCAGACTCGTGCTCGTCGTGAACCACGAGTGCCGGGAGAGCTGTGTGAAGGATACGTGGTGGACCGGTCTGTAACTGTTGGAGTTCGCGAAAGACGGAGTTGAAGGCACCGAGATCGGGGGCTTCTGTTAGAGGTGGTGGCACAGCGCCAGTTCGAGATATCGGTATCGTGTGCCATCCCGCGGATATGAGCAGACATGAATCAGCCAGAACGCGGAAACGTGACATGTCGTGCGTATATGTTCGTTAGCATAAAATAGAGGAAACGAGAGACAAGTGTCAGCGATGATTGTGCAATCGAAGGGGAACAAAGCTCTGACCGTCAGAGGTGGCCTCGCTGAGGCGAGAATAGGTCGAAAAGGGACTGATCGCAGCGGGCGAGGTAGAGGTCGCTTCCGAGCTGGAATGCATCATCTTGGGTTGTGTCCGACTGGAGCCTTCTAGACCGGCGTCGCGGTCGTACAATGTAGGCGAGCCCTATCAGATCAGATGGATGTAAAGTCGAAGGTAGTCGTAGACATACGTGTCAACGAGAGGGTATGGGGGACTGCAGGTCCACCCTTTGGCTTGCTGTTCCGAGTCAGACAGCCTCCTGCCACAGTCACGTAGCCTCACACGTGACTCAATCTGGCTGATGCGCGATGACTTGTACTTGTCCTGTTCATACTTCAAAGCTTTCACGTTCAAACGCTCAACATTTGCAGCCATGGCAGAACCATCTTTTTTTTTTTTCAGATTCAAATACTGCTATCGTAAGGTGATACAAGGAATATCACAAATGTTTGAAATTCTAAGCCGATACATCCAAGACGGTACACGTTTGACGGATAGATATGAAATAACATACCTAAATATGATAGTGATATAGTTGTGGTGGGTGTTGTGTGTAGGGTATCAGTACAGGTGTGCTCTAGCTGTCCGGTCTGGAAGACGAGAAAAAAGGCGAAAAAAAGGAAAAGATGGCTGCAGTGGAGCAAGTGGGTTCTAGTATAAATAGAACTCTTGCATGGGGTGCACGTTTGTCGCCGCTGGAGCGGGATAGAAGTAGGTTTGGTCGTCAATCTGGAAGTGGACACCCATATTCGGTGCAGCGAACGAACATAGTTGTGAGGGTCGGGCGTCAAGTGACAGGCCTTCGGCATGATAGCCGTGAGGTGTATTGTCGATAGTGTACTCGTAATATGGAGGGTATATGGGACTGAGGGCAGGTAAGTCAACTGCGTAATGAACGGCAGAAAGGGGGAGCATCAACGAAGTGGGTACAAATGCATTGCCGGCGTGGTGCTGAACCGTGGACATGGAAAGGGGTGGAGCAGTGTGCGCAGGTGTAACATTCGGCCGCCACACGCCCAGCTGGGAAAGGAAGGTGTCTAAATCTGCGTCGCTGACCTCGTCGGGAGTCGCCTCAGAAGCTCGCTGAGCAGGAAGGTCAGTGGCGTGAAGCCCCCCCTGGTCGGGCACGGGCAGTTGCGGGTACTCCACCGCGGGTGCCTCCGGTGCGATCAATAATCCCGAGGCGAGAGGAAGAGAGTCCCCTGTCTGAGGATTTGGGGTGGGAGTTGGGTCGTCGACCAAGAGTTTGGTGATTAACTCGGTTCTGTATGCCGCGTGATTGTTCTTGGCACCCTCCCTTGTGGGGTTGTTGGTGAGCAAAACAGGTGAAGAGGTGCAGCGATCGAGTACTTGGGGAATCTGGGGACGGGGTGATCGATACGTGTCGGCGGAAGAGTCTGATGTGGATGCTGAGCGCCCCGAACTACTAGACGAGGAAGAAGTGGTATATGGGGAAATTTTGCGCCGTTGACGCGCTGCCTTACGAGCAGTAGCAGAGGGATGGCTCCTAGAATTTACTTTGGGTTCGTATCCGTGAATGTCTTTACGGTGCCTCGTAAGAGAACCGGGGTCAGATGAGGTAAAGTCACATCCGTCTGCAGGGCACTTGTGGGGGCGTTCACGAGAGCTATTAGACGAGTGAGCTATGGCGAAATTGATTCATCCGTGGTACACTCACTGTACGTTCTTGTGGGTGGCGAGGTTGGAACGCTGGAGTGTTTTGTACGTGCATCCAATGTAAGGGCAGGTATACATGCTATTGAGATAGGTCAGCATCGTGTCGCAGAGGATCACCCTTGGACGGTGTACGTACAGGTCTTCCTTGTTCGTCGCGTGTGTCTTCATGTGTCTCGGGAGGTCAGCTTTGCGGCTGATTTCCTTATTGCACACACCGCACGCCACCACTATCTGGATAGGAGAGATGAACGACGCGCATGCACGGTACTAATCGAAGACGTACAGAAACACGAGGTTTTGCCATGACACTGAACGCGACTGGTCACAGGGGTGGTGATTGAGAAGAAGGGTATCGGGAGAAGATAGACGCGGGGGAAGGGAAGTGGATAGATCGCGTGTCCGCTGAGCAGCAGACGGATGCTGGACCATGCGGCAATTTATAGGGTTGACGGAGGTCCACACCAAGACTATGGGATTGACTGATTGCTTCGGAGCAACTTTTCACAGCCACAGCAAAATTACCCTGTTAGGATAGCAATCGAGGTGAGAGGCCTAAGTGCCACTCGGGTAGGTGGATGAGCCACTCGGTTAGTAGCCATGGTACGAATATGGTGAAAATACTTGATTTCGTCGGGACACATCTTTCAAAATTACCCAGAATGGTAATTTTGCGAGTGGCTCAGGATGCAAATGCACCGTTTGTCTTCATTCAAACGGGAGACTTTTTTTTTGTGGCGATTTGCTTCACCAAGGTGATGGCTGAGGCTGAAACTTTGTGAGCCCAAGTTGGTCGCTGATCGTCTTGTTGCTTCTATCCTGGGATAACAGCACCTTTTTCGCTGATTACGTTAGCAGTGCTAATAGCCCCTGATTCTGAGTGGGAGCAAGGCAACGCACAACATACCAGATAAGAAACGCTCAGATGCAGACTCCTGGAACATTGAACGCCTATGGAGTCCAAACCGACCAGGACGAATAACCTACCACGTTGTCTAGCTCAATACAATTTAGAGATTTGCTGCCCTGCTTTGTAGATTCTCGCATGCAAAACTCATGTCCGAGTGGTGACTATGTTCGAGATTACCCCAGATAGAGCGTAAAACAAACTATGTGAGACGTTGGGAACTGCATCATGGCCGTCGTGGATCACCACGGAACTGGTCGGTAAGTGTGCCCAGCATTTCTGTGGGGGTCATGTTCCATCTAACCACACTGCCTGCCAGAAATCCTGTGAAGGGAATGCATCAGTATGGGCAATTCTTTTTTCTCGTTTCAACACTTGAGATTGACAAGGACAGGACGCGATGAGGCTATGAACGAGTTCGACTCACCAACCCCGATTCCTGCCATCATCATCTTCCCAAAGACACTTCCTGGCGCCCGCGGACGTGCCATGCGAAGCGCATACAAACCCGTCAGAGCGAGTGCACCTGTCCCGACGACTCGACATGAAATGCAGTCCCTGTATTCCCACTGCTTCCCCTCTTCTGGTGGGGTCCAAGAAGGGGCATCTGGAGAGGGCATAGATGTGGGTGGAGATTTTGACGCACGCGGTGGTCCAGACATCGTGGTGTGTGCAGGGAGACGATTATGTCCCAGTAAAAATGTCACTTCGCACGGATACGTCGAGTGGGCAGTGAACCGTCCGATATTAAAACAGTCAGCAAGCAAGTGGACGAGAACCTGTGGAAAAGATATTGGTATCAAACGCCCGGGACCACCAGGTCACCGTGGTGCACTACTACCTGGCAGTTTATGTCTTGGAAGCAAGTGTCGTATCTGCGGGTTCATGTTTTCAAACCCAGCCACCACCCGCTCGAAAGAACGGCACGCCCGAGTGTTCGACGTTCATCTCTCTGCTCATCTCACAGTTGGTATCTTCATAGTCAGGAAACCTCGCCAAGTTTTGCTCGCTTAGCAAATCTCTTGGGGACATGGTCAAGAGGCCGATTCAAAGTTTGGAACATGTTTTGCGACATGTACCGAAATGGTAATTCTCCTGGCACTGCCACTTTGTCTTGCACGACGATGACCACGAATGGCCCCGGTGATCTGGGACACGTCTCGTTGAGCGTTCTCATCCATCAAATAGATCACATTCTGGCACCACCTGGGCCACTCGACTACACGTCGTTACCTCGCATACCCGTGATTCGTATATATGGCACCACCTCTACAGGTGAGAAAGCCTGTGTCCATGTCCACCAAGTCTATCCGTATTTCTTCGTCGAATACTCTGGAAAAATGACTCCAGATCATGGTAAGCGCCCGTTGGTTCATCTGAAATGGTCAACTCATCTGCCTGCCAGTCAACCAGTACATTACACAGCTATCCCTCTCCCTCAATCACGCTATTGCACTCTCTATCAAGCGTAATCCCACCTCCCCCAACTCCCGGTTTATCCGTGCCATCGTCCTCGTAAAAGGCGTACATTTTTATGGGTTTCATTCATCCTATGCGCCATTCCTCAAGGTTCTCATCGCAGACCCCGCCTTTGTCGACCGAGCTGTGGCCATATTACAGTCCGGCACGGTCATGCATACCAATTTTCGTGCATTCGAGAGTCACTTGAGCTATCATCTGCAGTTCATGTGTGACTTTGGTTTATACGGCTGTAGTTGGATCCATCTTGGTCAAGCATGGAAGCGCGGCATTGAAGAGGACGATCTGGACGTGGGCGCGTCCGATACGTTTAAGACGTCCCCCCACTTTCGACAGTCGCGCATGCCACTTGAAGTGGATGTCGTTGCACACCAAATACTCAACCGACACCGACTCTCCCCACGTAGCGTGCACCACAAACTGACCATTCCAGCGCCACCCATGTCATCTGACCCTGTCGTCTTGAGTGTCCGCGAACTTTGGGAAGACGAACGCCACCGCCGAGCAGCCAGCGGCCTGTCTCCAACCCCTCCAGTGCCAATTGACTTGAGCAAGTCGTCGAGAGGGAAAGGCGGGGATTGGATCGCCGAGGCGCGGTGGTGGGAAGAACTCCGGGCTAAGATCCGGAGAGAAAAGGGAGACAATGAAATGGTGGTCGGAAGCGAGGCATCCTGGGAAAAGTGGATCATGACGACGTTCGAGAGTGTGGAGGCTCTCTGGGAACCAGAGTGGCGGACCTGGAGGCCTGGATACCCCAGCCCGAAGGACTTGAATGTTGTCTTGCCACTGGCTGGAGCCAAGGATGCGGAGAATCCTTTTGCACATGCCAGCCAGGGTGAGCCGTGGATAGGAAGTGACGCCGCCCCAAAGAACATTGGCGTGGTTGTCGACGAGGAACTCTTGTCAAGCCAGGATATCGACAAGCCGACAAAGCTGGAGCCAAAACTGGCTGGTGATGGGAAATGTGGTGAAACGGAAGTGACTCTCGAGAAGGAGGGGTGCATACGCCAGCCAGAGGACGAACTAGCACCCAACTACCATGGAACTGAAAACCACGAGAGTGCAAATTTAGGAACGAAGCAAGCCTACCACTTTGATGCTCCTTTACTATCATATTAACGCGATCACAGCACACCCAACGCATTCCAAGCAGAGGAGCAACCACCCGTCGTCAAAAACCCCTTCATGGTTGCTTGGAACCAACTAATTCAGGCAAGGTATCGCGGTCCCTTCAATCGTTGCTCATGAAATGCTTGTTCACTTGACGTTAGACAGAAACGCCTACGCAGTTACTCCGTGGACGTCACTGGTCCGACCACGCCAGCTAAGTGAGGCTGAACTTCACATCACCTCTCCTGATCTGAGTGACGTGATCAGGGTACAAAAGTATATAGATCAACAAACGTCCACTCATGATGCCTTCACGACACCGAGGTAAGATGCCTGCCTTGCAATCATCCGCGATCTTGACACCTTCCGCAGGACCCCGACCCCTCAACAACAGCCAGTGAGTGCGCTTATGAACGACGCTGATTCCACTCCTGTTCGTGATCGCGGGTCAGTGACAGATAGTCGGATCAGTGACACACCAATGACGAATTTTACCTCGAAGCCCAGATATAACACCTACTGATAATGCTCCAAACCTTCCTGGTTCGACGCACGAAGAAGAACCTGACTATCTACCGTATGTCTTGTTTTATTTCAAGGGGTTGTTCGTTCACGAAATTACCAGTACCTTTGAACCAGAGTCGACCGAGGTTACCTCACAACTTGACTCTTCGTTGGCGCCGTTTTCCCCGCCTAGGGCGTCCTATAGCTCTCAATTTGAATCTCAGCCTTCCGTACCTCCATCGAAAGGTCGGATATTTGTGTACACCCCTCCTCCACCATCCGCATCGGAGCTCCTGAGTACACTCGAGCTATTTGGGCTGCCAATGCGAATATATCGCGACCCATTCTACTCGAAGAAAGCCGATGCTCCCGATGGCCCAAGAGAGTATACTGGCCTCGTCTACCGTCTCAGGGGTGGTGGGGGGCTTGACACCCTTGAGGAGTGGCAAGCAAGTGAGAATCACATCCCTCCCCCATCCAAAACCACACGACTCTCTGCACCATGTAGCGGATGGGAATATGCCAGCACTCCTCCAAGTGTCCGACAGGTCAAGGAGTGGCTGGAGGAAAATCCACTAAAGCCGAGTAAACCCACGGTAGACAATTCGCAGGTGCTTCGTCTTTCTGTCGTACTGCGATAATCAAATTCACCTACTCGCCTAGATTGCGGGGCGGACGCCGGCAAACTTGTTTGGAATGGAATCTTTGCCGGCGAAACGTTCCGAATTAAACACACGCGAAGGTCAACACATGACCTTGTTTTCAATGGAGGTTTTCGGTGTGTCTTTTCCTACGAATTATTTACTATTATCCTGAAACTTCTGCATAGCACCTTCTCGAGGAAATCGCATGCCTGACGCGAACCAGGATGAAATCGTGGCACTCTTCTACGCACTGGGAAACGATAGCCTGCATTCCGGGTTGCTCGACCAAGGCATTCTCGTGGTTGGAAATTCACAACTGGACCCTCGTCGCTTACGTGGCTACCGTCTCGAGGTGCTTTCAGACGAGCTCGAGCTAATCAATCGAATCATCGATATCGTCGTTGACATCGACCCAGATATCCTCGTGGGTTGGGAGGTGCAAACCGCGTCCTGGGGATACCTCAGCTCCCGTGGATATCAATACGGTGGGATGCTTGCCGCCTCGAGATATCGTACTGACAGCACTGACACTCGCAGGGCTCGACGTTGCCGAATTGATTGCGCGTGCACCAACTACCTTGACGCGGAGTGGAACCGACGAATGGAGTGTCAGAATGACTACTACTTTCGAGGTTACTGGCCGGCACGTGTTTAACGTCTGGAGAATTATGCGTAGCGAGCAGTCGTTGACCAGCTATTCGTTTGAGAACGTGGTTTTTCACCTGCTGCGCAGAAGGTTTGTGCTTGAACGTGTTGAGGACGTTTGACTGATGTCGACTATGCACAGAGTTCCTCGTTATACATCGTCGGCGTTGACAGCGTGGTATAGCAGCGAGAGTCCCGTCCATACTGCTCGAGTCCTACGATACTTCCGTGAACGTACCGCGATGACACTTAATGTCCTCGAGGAAGCGGAGACGACCACGAAGACTGCGTACGTTTTCGCTCGTCGCAAGTGACGGCTGTTCTCCAGACTGATAGCAGAGGATGACTAATGCGTTGGTTTGACAGCGAATTTGCCCGCGTTTTCGGAGTCGATTTCTACTCCGTTATCAGCCGTGGCTCTCAGTTTAAAGTAGAGTCTTTCTTGTTTCGAATAGCGAAGCCAGAGAGCTTTGTCTTGCTCTCTCCAAGTAAACAAGATGTACGTCACCGTGTCTCGCTATGGGATCCGTTCCAGCCAAAGAAACTAACCAGTCCGAATATCCCAGGTTGGCAAACAGAACGCTGCAGAGTGTATGCCTCTTGTTATGGAGCCTCTCTCGGCGTTTTACAACGGACCTCTCCTCGTGCTAGACTTTCAATCCCTGTATCCGTCGATTATGATTGCGTACAATTATTGCTACTCAACGTGTTTAGGTCGCGTGGCCGATTTTCAGGGCCGAAACAAGTTGGGCGTGACAGATCTTGATCTTCCTCCTGGGTTGCTAGAGAAGCTGCAAGACCACATTACGAGTCCGTCGGTTCACCTAACGTATTCCGTAAAACCCTACTCACCTCCCCCTCCAGTCGCACCGAATGGCATCGTGTATGTCAAGCCCATAGTGCGACAGGGACTTTTAAGCCGTATGTTGACCGAGCTGCTGGACACGCGTGTGATGGTGAAACAGGCCATGAAAAGTGTCAAAGACGACAAGGTACGTGCACGCGTTCTTTTTACTCTCTAATTCCCTGCGTCTGTATCTCGATTTTCCTTCTTTTTGTTCCTTTTTTTCCCTTTGGGCATACTACCTACGTGATGTTTAGGCATTGAATCGGATTCTGGATGCGCGGCAACTTGGACTCAAGTATATTGCCAACGTTACATATGGCTATACTGGCGCGACGTACTCGGGGCGAATGCCTGCGGTGGAGATCGCAGACAGTATCGTACAGAGCGGTCGAGAGACACTCGAAAAGGTATGTTGACGGAACTCCTCGAACGTCGGTATTGCTACTACCCCACGCCGTCTTGCAAACCCAGGCCATCGCTGTCATCGACGCCACAGATAAGTGGGGTGCAAGAGTCGTATATGGGGATACAGATTCGGTGTTCGTTTATCTCAAGGGTAAAACCAAGGAACAGGCGTTCAAGATTGGACACGAGATCGCAGATACGATCACGGCTATGAATCCTCCACCTGTGAAGCTCAAGTTCGAAAAGGTGAGCACGCTGCAGGAGTCCACATGTGCCGTTCAGTCAGTCGAGACTCATGGTGTTGAGAAAGGTATACCTGCCATGTGTGCTCATGGCAAAGAAGAGATACGTCGGGTTCATGTATGAGACGCCCGACGAAGTTGAACCCACATTTGATGCTAAAGGCATCGAAACTGTGCGACGCGACGGTGTACCGGCTCAGTCAAAAATGACTGAAGCATGTTTAAAGTCTGTCGCATCTATCGTAAGCCTTGCCCTGAGGCTCACTATGACATGTCGCAGAATCTTGTTCCGTACGCAGGACCTGAGCGAGGTCAAGAGCTACTGCTATAAAACGTGGTCGAAGATCCTACGCAACAGAATTTCCCTGCAAGATTTCATCTTTGCAAAGGAAGTGAGGATGGGGACGTACAGGTGATACGATTTCTGTCTCGTGTCATGCGGGATGGCTAGAATGACGCTCTCCTTTCACCAGCGACAAGGGGCCTCCTCCACCTGGTGTTGCAGTGGCTGCGCGGAGGATTTTAGAGGACGAGAACGATGAACCCCAGTATGGGGACCGTGTACCGTACGTCATCGTGCGCGGTGATCTACATTCACGGCTCGTAGAACGAGCCATCACGCCAGAAGAATTTCTGGCGAACCGGTAACGTCCTGATATCCCCAAGAGAGCAACCAGGACTAATATAGATCGACTAGACAATTGCGCATCGATGCGTCATATTACATTTCGAGGGTTCTGATACCTCCATTAGAGCGTATCTTCAACCTTGTGGGTGCGGACATCCGCGCGTGGTATGACGAGATGCCGAAAACGATCACCGTTGACGAACGGGACCTGCTTGTGCTCGCGCCTGGGAAGCGTGAGCGTGCATCGAGTCATACCAACCGGTTCAAGATCGATGAGCATTTTCAAAGCGCCCGGTGTCTGACGTGTGGCTCTATGGCCTTAGATGGTTCGGCTTGGCCCAACTCTCGCACTATCCACGCCGAGGTACTGAATCGACGATGTTTACCTCTAGGTATCTGTGGGGTTTGTCACGCCAATCCTCAGGTGACGATACCCAACCTCTTGCTCCGTTTGCGAAAAGGCGAACAAAGACTGCTCGACACGCAGCGGATATGTGCGTCTTGTACTTCTACTGCGTCAAGCGAGCCGAACGCATGCATGAATATCGATTGTCCCTGGCTGTATGAACGAATAAAGGCGGAACAAAAGTATGACTTTCTGGAAGGGTTACGGACGGTGGTAGAGAACCTAGACGTGCCCGACGATGGCTCGGATGGGCATACGTGGACGGACGTGGTTCCGTAACATGTGTACAATGTTCAGACCGCACACATGTATACACCGAGCTGCGGGAAAAGACTGGAGACAAGATCGACTGGAGTCATAGGCTATGTGAGCGATCAATGGGACTTGCACAGATACGCTGCGTCCTTTGATTCGAGGTTGCGTGCGCTGTCGTGCCATCTGGCATCGCTTGCCCTCAGAGCTGTGTATTGTAGACCCACCACACGTGCAGTTTTCCAGGGGATGGTCGTCCTCAGATAAACACACGACAATGAGAAGACTTGGAAGTCAAAGACGCGTAGCTCAGAGCCATCGCGAACGATGTCTGTGATAGACTCACTCATACACCGCCAACCGCCAACAGCCCTGGACGAGTTCAGGACGTCCCCACCGCTCTTCTTTGCACGCCGCGTCTATGCATGGATACAGTCCCCCGTTCCGATCCCCCCCCTACCCAACAATCCCCCACCGACATCCGCGTAGTCTGCATCCACGCACACGACCACCCCTTCCTGCAGGGGACATCCTCCTCCATGCCGGCGACCTCACCCAATCAGGTCCGCTCCCCGAGCTCTGCGACACGCTCGCGGAACCCGAGACACGCGCATACATACGCAAGACCCCTCTATTCTCGAATTGTAAGGTTGTTTCCTGACTATAAACTATTTTCGTTGATTACTGCAGGTTTTTGCAGAACAGGAAATCCAGCGCGTGAAGTTGGAAGGCCTTTGCTGAAGTGACAATCGAGTGCCTTCGTGCACAGGGGGAGAACCCAAGTAGGTTTGTTAACAACCCAACTCGGGTACTGACAACTACATTTCTTGGACAGGAAATTTGCGCGTTTCGAAGACACCGTTCAGCAACTCATCGAATTCTCGGAAATCCAACGGAGAGCGGATAGTCTTAGTGATTCGCTTCGCACACAGGAATCAACTCAAATGTGTCCAACATCAACGTGACTCGCTCTTCATTGATACGCTTGTTTATTCAGCTAGAAAAATCGTCCGTCTTAAAGAAACTATCCAGCGACTCCGCACCCAGCATGAAGAAGGAGTGGATTGCCTTGTCCAGACCTTTCTTGCAGCATCCATGTGAGGCCCTGTATGCCGAGGGCCGCATCATTGATACTGAAGTGTCCCTTGAGATCACGAACATCATGAATGTAAGCGAGGAGGTTAGATCCAATAACCTGATAACGAAATGGCTTGATTGCGAGTCTCGGTGTCATGCATTGAGATAAGCATTCAATTCCTGCCATCAAAGTTCACCAGCCAATGGATGTCGATTTTTGAAATACCTGGAGATGGGGCATCATGCAACGAGAAACAGGAAGACGTGATTGCAGCATATGCCACGGCGTTATTACTCGGTCCCTCGACCCTAAACACCTTGTTAAGACGTGGGTGCGAATCGTATTGATCCATAGCTTGGCGGATGAAGAGTTGAGTGCTACTGCCCAGGTAGGTTGTATATGATAGCCTGTGGCCGGGCTGACGACGTTTTCGGACCAGTTCAAGCTTCCCAGATTTCTTACTTACCAAGCAGTTTGCAGTGTTCTAGAAGGCTGGTCGGGTTTCGGAGGCAGTAGAGTGTTTCCGACAGATGCAGAGTGAGCTAGGAGGGAGTAGAGGGTCTCTAAGTGAATGCGAGTGGGTAGCTGGTGAGGATTTGCTACCTTTTTCGTGACCCTCGGTGCCATTTGACATTTGACATTAGATTTCAAAGCGCATTATCTAGAGCAGTGTGGGGATGTTGCCATGCATTCTGCTTCATATCAAGACGCTGTTGCCCATTACACTACAGCATTGGCCCTTAATCCCTTGTCAGCAGATCTTCTGATCAAGCGAGGCAAGACACGTACTGGGATTGGATCACGGAAAGATTCGCTGGAGGATGCCGACGCGGCATGTGTGTCCTGATACGCACTGGAACAAATAGTTAATGCGATCGGGATTGAACCTTCATCTCCACGCGGCTACGAAAGAAAGCGTGCAGCACTACTCGGCGCTAGCCGTTACGATGAAGCAATCGATGCGCATAGTGATATGATTGTCAGGCTTGAACAACCTCCGGAACTTGCTTCTCAGGGTAAGTAATCTCCCACTCACAAGCAACCATTGCCCAAGGATTCTACATCTGCAGAATTGCATAGGGGCTATACGAGCTCATCGCAGACCATAGCGACCACTCGCAACGCTGTGAAATGGATTCAGAACGACGCTCCGCTAATTCCGATTAATACAGATATAGGACTATAGCATAGGTTCGACACCCGAACAGGATGGGTACTTGATCGAAACTTGCGGCAAAACTGCGCATCCGGAAACACACGTGTGTGTGGAGGTGCCAGCGCTAAGACTGAGCAAGAAATCATGGAAGCCAAACTGGCTAGCCAAGTAACTCAGCTCTCTGCTTTGGAGACACAACTCGCCTGCCAAAGCTTCGTTTGAAACGGAGACGGGGTTGCTGAACATGCTCAAGGAACGACACCCGTTCCAGAGCGTGGAGATCCTAAAAGTGAGAGAAGAACTGATTAGGAGTGAGCACGACCTCAGTGCGATTCGTGTAGAGAAGGCGGAGATCTAAGGATCATTCCTCCGAGATAAGGAGGGTCGTGACCTCAATCGTCGCATGGCTGAGGCGACCACGCAGATTTCTGCGGCTAGGCAAGAGGCTGAGAAAGCTAAAAAGGATGCCAAGCAGCAAAAAGGTCTGCTCGCGAACGCTCGCAAACAGCTAGCGACAAAGGAGTCTGAGCAGGCCAAGATTGACCAGGAGCTCGAAGAAGTACAAGGGGATCTTGCCCATACAGTCAGGAACGAGAGAACGTGGAGGCCGAAGTCGAAGAAGGGAGAACACTACCTCCACTACAACCATCCCCGAGTCCGAGAAGGCAAGCCCCCCGCTGACCTGTTGTTTGCTGCTGCTCATCCATTACCGATTATCTCGACGTCACTGGTAGCAGCAACTTAGGAGAACCCAACAAAGAAGGGATGGAAAGTGGGCAGGTTGCTCGCTGAGGGACATGTCAGGAAAACCGAAAGGGCAAGCAATCGCGACAATGTGACGAGCGTGGGGAATGCCTGGTGGATTCGTCTCAGATGGGACGTGATCAAAAGAGGCGATGTTGCCTGCAAAAGGGAGTTCGCAATCTGTTGCTCCACCGGGGACAGACCGGGTCGGTATAAGATAACATGGAGAACAGAATATACCATACCCGAGTCCGAAAGCGCAGTTGGCTGGACAGATGGCCGTTGTTGAGCGTAATGGGCCTATCGAGCAATGACGAGTCAATTTGCTGCTTCATCGTTTCTCTCCGTCCCCACAGATAGACAGGGCCCTTTGGTTCACTCATTGTACTATAAAAATTAGGTGAGCAAGGCTCACGTATTCCACAGAGCGCGGCACGTACACTCCGAGTACCCGTCAGATGTGGTGAATTACACTCTCTGGAGAGCTGGTCTGAGCTACGTAACGCACATACTGGCACGCATTCGCAGGTTTATCAAGCGCATCTACAAACTCTTGCATCAGTGCACTCTCGTTGCATGTGAGACAAAAGAAAAAAAACCCAAGTACCCAGTACTCAGTTCATCCACTCGTTACGAGAACCATCGAGCTCACCCTCGGTCGTGAAAGGCGCCACGCCAGCGTAGATCAAGACAGGCACTCGACTCCTGTTTGCATTATGAACAGCCCCTGCAAGTGCCCATGAGTAACCAAACGGCAAAATAGCACATATTTGTACGACGGTTATAGCTCAAGATAGAGTGCAGGACAACCTTACCTGTGTCCCTCCGTCGTGACTGCAGCTGGCCCGCGCATACCCCTGTGCAGAGCTCAGTGCAACCATCTCGTTGGGAGACGTTGTTGGTGACGCGCAGATAGGTAAAGTCACTCGACTCCACTCTTGCTCTTGTTGTCTAGCATTTGCACTATACACGTAACGAAGGACTGGGTAGTAAAAAATTCTCGCTCTTTTCCTCTCTCTCCTAAGTCCGTGTTGCGACGGCTGAGGTGAAACTTCCACCTTTTATTATCTTGACAGGCGTAATGACATTACTACCTACAGCTAATACACACGTGTGCTGTAGGTAGTCCGAATCTAGTAATAGATATAGGGACTCAGTCGGGGCGTAGAAACGACTTGTATTAGTACCTAATGAATATAAGGACTAAGTACTAATTAGCAGCCATTGCTATAGAATGTGGGATGTTCATACATACCTCAGTCGGGGCGTAGAAACGACTGAGGATGTCATGAGGAATAATAAACGATCTTAAAGGGCTGCGGAGTCTCATTCCGCTAACACGTTGGGTAGACAACGAAAGGTTAGAAACGTCATGGTGAAACAGTAAGCTGTATGATATGGGAACCACACTGTGATCAATCAACATCTAGTCCATGTTGCAACAGTTAAGCTACTATGCGTGTGCTTTAGTCCTATAGGTTATGAGCCCCGGCTCGAAAATCTGACAAGCCCATTACATCAAAGGAAACTAATAGATGGCGTCCCGATCAGTTGGCCCTGCACCAAGCTGGGTCAGCCATTCATCAATGGAGGTACACGGGCAATTTAGGTCTGAGCATCAGATGTCCCCTTCATGCGCAAGGCACCCCAATTCATCCTTGAGAACCCATTCAATCAAGACATCGTCTGGCTTGTATATTTCTGCAAGGATGACCTACTGTTTCCTGACATCCATCCCTTGGAGAATGGACGAACACGGAATAGTGCCAATTTTACATGTGATAAACCTGGCAAGACCATCCTTCTCCAGCCACTTTTTAATCTTCTCGACTTTCTCCTCAGTTTGCTCGTTGCCATTGGAAGGGGTTGGCATATGAGAGACATAAGCACTTAGATTGTTGGGGTCTGTTCCATTTGTAACACGATTTGATACTCCCTCCAAGAGGAGCAGATGTTTGATTTGTGTTCGCCACTCCTGGTAGTTTCTCCTCCGGTCAGTTCCAGGATACCGTCAAACTTTCCCATGGCTTTAGCGATTCACTGAATCTCGCTTGTTCATAAGTGTGCTTCTGCAGTTTCCTATGATGTGATGAGCTTGTCAGATCTTCGAGCCGGGGCTCATAACCTATAGGACTAAAGCACATGCATATTAGCTCAGCCGTCACAACATGGACTAGATTTGGACTACCTATAGCACATGTGTATTAGCTGTAGGTAGTAATGTCATTATGTCTCTCAAGATAATAAAAGGTGAAAGCCTCACCTCAGCTGTCACAACACGGACTAAAGAGAGAGAAGAAAAGAGCGAGAGATTTTTACACCCAGTCCTTCATCACGTGTATAGTGCAAAATGCTAGACAAAAAGAGCAAGAATGGAATCGAGCCATACAAACTAGTCCAGAGTGACTTTGCATATCTGCGCGTCACCAACAACAGAGACAGGTCGCCTTTATAACAGACAGGAGCGCATGGATAAATTCGAAACTGATCCGAAATTCAAGGAACTCGTTGCATCCATTACGACGAGATGCGACAATTCTCGCATCATGCAGACCATTCAATAATACTTCCAGTATGACATGTTCTCACATACATGGGAAGGGGCTGAGGCGCTATACCGCGATGCCCTTCACGAGTCAGTACACGAAATGCGACATCATCACCCGTGTCTTTGAAGCGGACGATGTTCTGTAGGACAGTACAGGAAGCTGGGCCACGCTGGGTGTGGTTCGATACCTGCTGTATCAACAAAATGGATGGCTCTGTGCTTCAGGAATCCCTGACGTCAATATTCCAATGAGACCACGAGTCTGTGCTCACGATTGTTCACCTAAAGGCTATACCATCTGACTCGGAGCTAGGTGCGCTTGTCAGGAGTCTTTGGAATGCATGTGCATGTGCATTGCAAGAACTCTTTGTATCTCGTCATCTGCCTCTACACCAAGGATTGGAGGTCCTATCCTCCTCACAAGACTATGAACAGCTGCAATGTCTCATCTGTAATCATGGCAAGATGGCGGCTGCAACCGGTGTTAGAATATGTTGATTACCTACCATCTACTGCTTATATAAGCTTATAGTTACATCGGACCATTAGTTTAGGATACTTAGTGACTACAAGTATCCTGCAGTTTCCTGCAGTTTCAACAACCGGGATTGATGTACGGGTTCTACTCCCTCCCCGACTAGGATCAAAGGATGTACGGCAGAAGCTTTGTCTTACCGCATTGCGCACTGCCACGAAACAAGAGGACACAGCCTGCTCGCTGTTCGGTATATTTAATGTCGCTATTCCAGTCCCATATGATGACGACCAACAACGAGCTCTGGGTCAGCTGTTGCAGGGAGCGTTGACTCGGTCTGGTGATGTCACGATTCTCGCTTGGACAGGGAAGTCATCCGACTACAACAGCTGTCTTCCTGCAGAGATTGGTGTGTATTGCGAGCCAGTTTCATTCCATATTCCGCCGCGAATCGAACGTGGTAAGATGGACGCATTGGTCGCCGAACTGCGGATTTCTCCTGGAATCTGGACTCGGTCACGACATTATACGACCGAGTCATCGCTGTCCCATCGCTACACCTTGCCAGCCGCCAGTTGAGCTTATGGTGGATCGTGCTTCCACTGAGAGGTCCCTTGGTCCCATGTGGTGATTCCTATGGTTTTTACTACGCCATGACGTCCACGCTCGGGAACATCAAAATCAGGACGGAGGACTGGTCTAGCCTTGGAATTTGGTTCTCGTGCATCCGTGGCTCCGCAGCTTCCTTGATCCTGATGCTGAACCATTCACCCCACTCGGCTGGGATGTCAAGGAGGGCGATTCGCATGCACGCCCTGCAACTTGACCAGCACGTTTTAGCTTTCCATTTATGGTAATATTTACATAAGCATAGAGCGTACACTTCGTATCATTTTCTAGTTTATGTTCCTCAGTAGCTTGACATCTACTGAGGGTAAGCCCTATTTTTATAGGCATTTACTACTATACTAACCTACCTTAGTTCTCATAGGTAGTACTTCTAATATCAGTAGCTTG
>JBBPKN010000548.1:0-35769 GCA_038089275.1 Pulveroboletus cf. rosaemariae
AATGTACGTCCCCTCTTTCCCGGTTCTACCCGCTCTGCATCTCTGCCCTTGGAGGAGGAACTGCTGACCCGACACGTCATGGCCTCTAGCGCGTCTGAAATCCTTCCGGGATCCTACGGAGCCTCTCAACCCCGGCCTGCTTTACACGGGCGTGTCCGCGTTGACGGTGTCCGTCGTCGTGCGTTCTCGCTCGCTCCCTACACGGTTCATTCTCCCGCCACTTTCCTTGCTTGGTGCGTTTGCGTATTTCCTCCCGAGCACGGCGAGTCGCGTGGGTAGCTGGGTCGAAGAGCTGGAGGACAGATACGCACCGCGCGTTGGTGAGATCAGGCGGACGAGCGTCGCTCATACGAGCATGACATTGAGTATGCTCGGGGACAAGTACAGGGGAGGAAAGGAAGAGTTGGGCAAGGGCGTCAGGAACGTGGTGATGGAGATCGAGAGTCGTACAGGCTTGAGGCTGAGTGCGGCATTTGGATGGACGAGCACTGGAGATGACAAAAACTCGGAGTCGGACAAGAACAAGAATGCATAGACTTTAGGGATGAAGTGCACGTTCGTATATATTATCTCACTGCGTCCCCGGACGATCGAGGTATTTGGATGAGCACTCTTGGGTTTATTGCTAAGGGGTCCCCATGTACGTCAGTGTCAAGTAGCGCGTTATGATGGGAAGGACTCCGCACATGTCCAGTCGAGAACCGGGACTGCAGGTGGGAGTAAGATCTTGCGCTCCGTCCCATACTCGAACCCGACGGACCTGCATGCATCGACCCCTCACTTCTTTTTCGCACCTCCTCCCTTTGTTGGTTTCTCCTTTGCCATCGCCGGCTCCTTTTCACCCTCCACACCCACCTGCAACTCGAGCCACTGATCCGCGGCAATCCCCTCACCAAAGCGTTTCTTGAATCGCGTCATACGCCCAGTCCCCTCCTCCTCTTCGTCCTGGCTATTCTCCGAAGACGCCCCGCTCACCCGTTCAGTCGAGTTCCAGAGCGGATGGTTGGTCGTATCGCGCGTCAGGATGATCTTGGAGCGTGGCGAAGTCGTCCAGTGCGTGAACGTGGATCCATCAGCGCGGGTGACGTGTTGGAGGAAATGAGGCACGACAGGCGCGGGGAGGGAGCGGGGGTGTTTCTTTTTGATGTGGGACCGACCATAGGGGGACGTTGAGTGCCAGCGGATGTATATGTGTATAGGTTCTGAAGCGGTACTGCAGAGGAGGCGCTTGGACGCCAGGCAGTGTGCCATGGTTTTTGGGAATGTTTTTAGGCCGATGCGGGCCTTCTCGCTGTTTGTTTGGTTCCAAGGCTTTTGCCAAACAAACGTCGATTGAGAATGCGACATGACCTGACCTGACCATGTCGTTGTCCTCCCTCACGCAACTGGAGCAGTGGCACTACAACAATGCTGCACGTTCAGGTAAATTTTTCCCAGTGCTTCGTCATCACATCTTTGCTCCGTGTCTGTCCTGCGATGGACGCTCGTCTACGCTAATATGGCAGAGTTCTGGTGCTTCTGGCCCCAGCATAAATTGCAAGTCCGCGCTCTCCTCCTTGGTCATGCCCACAATCGGTTCCAACTCGACGTACGGCGTGTATATAGGAGGCCTGTACGACGATGCATGTGTCATGTCATCGTTTGTGATCACAGCGTTTGTCGGCACAAGTGTCCAATCACACGCCCCTCCAGCCACCGAGAAAGAAAAGGACTCCAGACATCTCAATTCAACTCGATGGAACCATCTGTGTCACTTCTTCCACGTCAACTTCTCGCCCCAGAACATCTATCAACTCGTGTAAATACGGATGACGACGACCGTTAATAGACAAGAACAACGTTTCTTGGACGATATCGCGACTGCTGCGGCTAGTGGCGCTGTTACCGTCGAGGAAATACAGAGGATGACCGAACTGTATGGCAATTACCACGATGGGCGGTGGTCAGTTGGCCCGATGTATGATATTGATCGGCAACCCGAGGTTCGTTCGCACACACGGCTGAGCTTTTTTTTCAAGTGTCCCTCTCGAGGTTACTTATTCCGTTTTCTCCGTCTTGCTGGAAGCGAAGAAAAAGGTTGCGCTTGCTGGCAATCGGCTATTCGAACTTGGAAGAAGCGTGAGTGAAACGAGGAAGAGACAGCGCTGAGGAACTTGAAGATGCTCGAGCGCAAATATGTTCAAATGTCGAGTTCCCCATGGTAGACTTTTTTTGGGTTGATCACGTGCTGTATGGCAGGACAGCGCCCCATGCTTGACGTTGGCGATCTCGCGAATCAGTGCGTCGACGTCGGACGCGGTGCTCTGGAATAATCGCGCGTATCGTGTTTCTCCAGGCGCAGAACAGTCGCAAGTGCTTGACTCCTTAGGCATAGTGGCAGCAAAGCTCACTGGGGGTCGAATCGCTGCCACGTCACACCCCTGCTCCGCTCGCACTTCTTTTCTTCTCGAGCTGAGTTCACTTCTTTCGCTTCCGAGGAAAGCTAAGCCTCCTCCCCAAAACAGAACAGAATCATTCTCCTATATGACCGGGATTTGTCACTGTGCTGGTTGGCTGTGTTTTTCTATCCAATTACGGGCGAGATCACAGATCATGTTCCTATATGATCGGGGTTTGTCGCGGTGCTTGTTGGCTGCGTTTTTATCTTCACTTGCCTCGGCTGTCTGTTTTGCAGTTGTGGGCGAGATCACAGATGTTGGTACCGGTGAGGGACTGTCTTGCTCCCTGTGTGTTCTTTTTTTTTTTTTGCAGCTGGAAGGGTGGGAGTGCCATTCATGACGGACACACCTAGACGTCCTCGACGTGTTCTCTTGATTTAGCTCCAGTTGCCCCGACTTGTGGCAATCGTACTATGTGGATCATCTTCTTGCAAGTTACCTTTGGCGCCGTCGTCTGCACCATGCGCGACATCCACCCTGTCGACCTCACACGCAATGCCGAATCCAGTCTCGACGAGCATATCTCTATATCTCTATACAAGGACAGACCGAACCACACAGATAAACTAAGCGGGGGAATTCGTACATCTAATCACCAGACGCATCCGCGTCTGCACCCACATCGGAGAGACTCGCGCGCGTCTCGGCTTAACCGATCACGCAAAGAACCCTTCGAAACTGAACTGCCGCGACGCCTTGCCCTCGCGCGCCCATCCTGTGAAATCCGCCGTCTGCAGCGCAGCCCTCAGGAACAGAGATCCGTCCAGCAACTCCGCATCCGCCAGCTCGGTGCCCCTGAAGTACCCCGCCGGACGCGTGCCATAGAGCGTGTCAAAGTGGGCAAACGCACGCTGGATCTTGATGAGATGTTCCGTGGGGTGAGTGAGCGCTGATTGCAAGATGGGCAGGAACGGATTTGGTGTCGGGGTCGTTTCGGTGGTGAGCGGGATCCCTGGTGCAGGGGTTGTAGAGACGGGGGGCTCTATCGACGTGGTCGTCATGAAAGACTTGATGTTCAAGGCTGGTTGTCCGCGCATGACCCAGAGTAAAAGCGCCGAGGAGAGATAGCCACGCAGGAGAAGGACTTGCGATCGCGGAGAGAGATATACAACTAGCGACGAGAGAAAGATGCTCGAGGTCACTATGTGCATCCTGTCCGGCCAACGAATCAGTCACCGTCGGCAAATAAAGGGATAGGTCACGCACAGGTAAAAGTCGGACCGGTGGCCATCTGATGTCATACCTCCAGGACCATAAATCGAGGAACATAACCAGACGAGTTCCTCCGCCTTGCGCTCGATCTCACCTGGCAGGTTCAGATCGATGGTCCATTGGTCGGCATGTTCGTTGACTATGGGGAAATACTCTGTGAGTGTCTTTTGGAAGTGATTGACATAGTCCTCAGATGGCTTGCCGCTCAGTCTGTCGTCTTTCAGCATGCGTGCCACGATGTCGAATACGTGTACACCGCCAATCTTGGACACGACAGGAGCGCTGTTGGCAGCCGGCGCATCCAACGCGAGAGACGAGAAGCCGTTTGTAATGTGGTCTACTACATGGGTCGAGAAAAGATCAAGATGGGACCCCTTGATATCCACGTCGTGGATTGCCGTCATCGCGAGACCTTGAAAGTTCGTTTGGTGTACTGACCCATATGCGATATTGCAGATCACGCACCTTCAATAACGACTCCTCTTAAACCGAACTCGAGTCCATATCCAATGTGGATCAACGAGTGCAGGAAGCCGCTAAAGAAACGAGCCAACATTTCGGGATGGGCATTTGCGTCTCTTCCTTCTGGGTAGTTGTATTTCTCAGAGAAAACGAACTCTTCGAACGTGCGTACAACACCCTGGTCAGACACCTTCTTGGAAAAGAAGATGACATAGGCCTGGTAGAAACTGGTGCATGCGCTTAGTAAGGTGACCCGGGAGCGCGGGCACTATGACCTACTTTTCGTCCCCCAGATGATCGACGAAGTTCGCTTCGGTGATGGGCTCGGGGGACTCGAACGCGGGGCGCTGAACGTCGCCGTCACGTTTGTAGTAGTCTCTGATAATCGCCGCGGATCCACCTAGAGCGTAGATGGCAAGTGCGCGATGTATGACGTGACTAACCATAAATCGACCGTCGTTTCATCACGTTCGAAAGAGGATGGCGACATACGTACTTGTGAAAACGCCTATCGTTGAAGTAAACATGGTAATGCTGGTAATTGTCTTTGAGGGCGTCTCGGAGAGCGGTGAAAGACTCCAGATTCGTCCCTGGCAATCTCTGTGGGGAGAGGGGAGAAGGAGGGAGAGACGGTGCGGGAAAGAGCGCATCGAGCCTCTCCTGCGTTGTGGCGTCGTTAGACGACATGGTCACCAAGCCGGTTAAAGACGGAACCCATGCCAATGTCGCATTATATCGTGCCTCTCGGTGCTTGAAACTCCGAGATGTCCACCTTATTCACACTCAGGCTGTGTGCATTGCAGGGGCATGGCTATTCAGATGTACGGTGACCTTCAAGGTACATCTTTCCGGATATGGTAGCTTAAGTGAAGTGACAGACGTTGAGTGGTTCTTTCAGCCATTGACCTTGTCTGAAAGCTCAGAATTTGGTGTTCAGAAGGAAATAAGAGCTGATGTCCACTCATGTGGTGACACCCTCGGCTGGGTGTCAAGTTCCGAGGGATGATGATTGAAGCGAGTGGTCAAAATAAACGACGGAGGCAATGCAATAAAATCAAATGAGTAGGACATGAACCAAAGACAGACATCGTACACGTCAACCGCATTCGCCGGGTTCCTGGATGCTTTGTCTTGCGTTTCAAGCCAACAGAGTCCTACTGAATTCCCGCGGCTCTTGTCCCTCGCGCGCCCATCCGATGTAATCCGCCGTCAGCAACGCAGCCCTCAGGAACAAAGATCCGTCCAGCAACTCCGCGCCCGCCAGCTCGGTGCCCTTGAAGTACCCCGCCGGACGCGTGCCATAGAGCGTGTCAAAGTGGGCAAACGCGCGCTGGATCTTGATGAGATGATCCATGGGGTGAGCGATGGCCGATTGCAAGATGGGCAGGAACAGATTTGGTGTCGGGGTCGTTTCGGTGGTGAGCGGGATCCCTGGTGCAGGGGTTGTAGAGATGGAGGGCTCTATCGACGTGGTCGTCATGAAAGACTTGATATCCAAGGCTGGTCGACCCCGTATGACCCACCACGTGAGGACTGTGGAGAGATAGCCACGCAAAAGAAGGACCTGAGATTGCGGAGAGAGGAACGCAATCAATGAAGGGAGAAACAGGCTCGAAGTCACCAGGTGCATTCTGTCAAACACACAGATCAGGTAACGTTGTACAACACCGCCAGCGTGTGAGAAGAGAGGCTACGCACAAGAAGAAGTCGGATAGGTAGCCATTTGGAGTCACGCCTCCGACTCCACAAAGCAAGGAACTTAACCAGATGAGTTCCTCCGTCTTACGCTCGACTTCACCTGGGTGGTTCAGATTGATGGTCCACTGCGTACTATGTTCCTTTACGACGGGGGAATACTCCCTGAGTATCTCCATGAGCCGGTTATCGACGTCCGCCTGTGTCTTGGGACTCAGTCTGTTGTCCCTCAGTATGCGTGCCACGACGTCGAATGCGTGTACACCACCGATCTTGGACGTACCAGGAATACTGGTAGCAACCGACACATCGAGCGCGAAGGTCGCAAGACGATGGGTGATGTAGTCCACACCACCTGTGGAAATGGGGGGAAAAAGAGCAGGGGGAAGGGATCCCCAGAGATTCGCATCGTGAACTGCAGTCATGGCGAGACCTTGAGAGTTGACTTAGGGCACTCATTCCTGTGCAGTATCTTGCAACACGCACCTTCAGCGAGCATCCCTTTCAAGCCGAACTCGACCCCATACCCGGTATGAATCAAGGGATGGACGAGTCCGCTATAGAAGCGAGCCAACATTTGGGGTTGGGCGTTTGCATCTCTACCTTCCTGAAAGTTGTATTTTTCAGAGAAGATGAACTCATCCAGAGTGCTTGCAGCACCCTGATCAGAAATTTTCTTGTAAAAAAAGTTAACATAGGCCTGGTAGAAGCTTGTGTACTCGCTCAGTAAAGTGATCCGATGGGAGGGAGTACGCCGACCTACTTTTCATCGGCCAAGTGATCAACGAAATTCCCTTCGGTGATGGGCTCTGGGGACTCGAATGCAGGACGCTGAATATCACTGTCACGTATATAGTAATCTTTGATAATCGACGCGGATCCGCCTAAGGCATAGATCGCCAGTGCGCGATGTGTAATATGGCTAACCGTGAGTCAGCGTCCGAGTGGCTTCGCGTGTTGGATGGGAGTACACATACTTGTGGAAGCGCGAATGATTGAAGAAAATATGGTGACGCTGATGATTATCTTTGAGGGCATCGCGGAGAGCAGCAAGGGATTCCAAGTTCGTCCCTGGCAGTCTCTGTGGGGAAAGGGGAGAGGGAGGGAGAGACGGTGCGGGGAAGAGATCGTCAAGCCTCTGTTGCGTTGTAGCGTTGGTCGACATGGCGGATCTGGGTTGGTGTCGCAGGCCACGTCCCGGATGGTATTTATGGCTTGGGAGATGCTGCAGACTGCCGTTCCAAATGACATCAGCCAATCGGCCAAGATTTACATTTACTCACTTGTCATGTGACCTCCTGATTTGGTTCCGGTATGGGTCATTGCTGACACTCGTGGAGGTACTGTGAAGGCGATGAGGCATACAGACTGGGGATCCAGCTGACAAACCTGCACCAACGATGACAGATGAATCGAAAAAAGTGTTCCCTAGCCATGGATAGCGACGAATCGCGGGACGAAGCATGGGAGGAGTGTCCAGTCAAGTGACCACTTGTTACAAAGCCAAGTCGCATGACCACGCTCACACGCCCGCCGTGGTGCCCCTTGACGATTAAAGGGCAAACCTTGTCGTACTTCCGTTCTAATGCCTTCATTTCTTCTGTATCGATTGTCGAGCCCTGCTATGTATGTATCGTAGCAGTGCCCGAGGCACCAAGTCCCCGACTCTTTTCATTCATACTGCTAGAGGTACTGTACATGCTAGTAGTCTCTTGCATAATACCACTATGCTTTCAAGAAGAGATGACAAATGAAAAGTGATGCATGTCACATGTGCAGTTTAACAAATATCAGCACAATGATGCATCACTAATCAAATTCCACTGTGACTCACCAGTATCCCTTAGTTCTTCACAACAGCAGAAGACAACAGGTCATCATATGAGCATGGAACAACGTTTGCTCACCTCAGTCGCGCGTTATACAAACGACGGACTGAGGTGATTGCGTTCGATCATCTAGGCTTTGTGTCGTACGGACCGAATTGTACAGGGAGAGCGGCGAGTACATATTGGACAAGAATGATCGGTGTTGAGTCCATGAAAAGGGGGGAAATCACACATAGTACACACTATGATGCATTGCGGGTTGCTAACGGAGCAGATCTGTGCGCGGGATTGCCAATATTCCGACACTCCCGACGGTAGATTCGTGGAGGTGACAAAACTAATGAACGTCGCCGTACCCCAAGTACACAGCCCTGCCCAATAGTCGTGGAAAAAAAAGCATCTGAGAGCGAGTCAGGGTGTGCTTCTCCTCGGATGGCACGCAGATATGGGAGGACTCCGGGGACGAGGGCGGCATCCATCTCCAACGCCTACTTTGCAGGGACTATACTCCTTCCTGTTTTCCTTTCGTTTGCTACTCCGCTTTTCCAACTCCCCGAGTTCGCACCACCCCAAGTAGTCTATTCGAGGGACCTCGTCCCTCTACTACTTGCACCATGGACATCCCCAAGCACCATGTATCGTATCCTCTCGCGTCTACTCCAGTCAGCCCTACTCTTCCATCTCCAGATCGACACTATACTCCCTTGCTATCTCTTTTGGATTGCTACTGGGCTGTCACGGACCTTGGTCGGTTTCCTGTTGTCCCGAAGTGTGGGATGGACCTATCCCCGCTTGTTTAACCACTGGGCACTCTATGAGTCGAGTGGTGGATGCGGGCCTCCTCTTTTAGCCTATCTGATTATCTCAGGAGTGCGTCCAGACCTCAACATGTTGCTCACGTATCTTAGAGGGTACAGATGGGCAGTGACCGAGGCGCTTATAATGCTGATCATAAACGTGCTGCTTATTTGGCTGGACCACGCCCCATGGACGTATGGTATAGCTATTGGGCTTGCCATCCTTGTCATCGTCTGCCGCGCACTCTTTGCAACCTGTCATCCACCTGAAACCCCCTACACTCACTCCGGTTTAGATTTGCATCAAAGGCTCCCCGAAAATTTCATCCGTGCAGACATCCAGACAGCCCTCCTCCTTCTCGTTTTCGTTCCGCTACCCAGCTTCCTGTTTGCGATTTTGGAAAGTCCACCCACCTTCCAGACGACATTTCCACCAAAGGACGACGCACCGTTCCTCGAAATCCTCCTCCTTTCATATCCCAGACCGAACGGTATCTCTTCCACTCTCGACCAAAACTCGATTCTTTCCGAGACGATCGTTTCGTACCTACCCTACCTATCATCTTCCACAATACTCTCCGTCTTCACGCACGCAAATCCATCCATCCATCCTTCTTTCACCGACGCCCAACAACGTTTCCAAGACACGCCCATCACGTTTTATGTGGACGAAGATACGCATCCTGATGCATATGAAGGCCAGTACCTCCACCTCTCGGAGGCTTTCAGATGGATCACCGAAAGAGATTCGGTAAGCGCCGAGTGGGTCATGCTCGTCGAGGACGATTTCCCTATCTGCGGCGAATGGGGATGGCAGGCGTTATTCCGCGTCATGCAAGAGCTAGAGTGGGGGCACAACATCCCCTCTCCTGAAACCACGAAGATGTGGGGCGCGTTTGTCGGAACTGGCGGTAGGTGAGCGTGGTTTCCTTCCCGTCGGGCTTGTATCGTCGCGGAAGCGTTGACGGATCTTGCAACTCGACAGTGGCCTGATTATCCACCGTACACTCCTCTCAATCCTCGCACATACGCTTCGTTTGCATGCCCTTACTAGTTCCCCTTTTCCTCCATTCATGGCACGTCGTCCTGCGGATATCATCATCCAGGACTGTCTTCTTGGGGTCGATCCGCTTTGCCCCACTGCATCACCCTCTAGAGACGCAGCGGAAAATATATGGTTCTCTCGTAGGCAACCAACTATGGTGATCACGTCACGTCTTGTCCTGGATCATATCGGTGGAAACGCAAGCACCGCAAAAGGAAGGGTGTATGACTCGAACCAGTGGAGGTGCGGGTGGAGGCATCCTTTTCATGGTCGCCCAGAAGTGGTTGTAGTGCCCGTCTGATGAACGCTCAGAAACATCATCCCGAACAGTATCTTATATTTATCTGTCGTGCTTCCCATTGGTTTACATACTTCTACCACGTACATGGCCCTAGAGCAATACCCTACCGGAAATCCTGCTGTTACTATTGTACATAGTAGCTTTATTCATGGCGACGAGTCTCAATCTAGTTTGACCACCGAGTTGTCGGAATGGCAGACCAAAGACTCATATCACTTTGAATCTTTCCAGAAATTAATTCCATAGTCCAAGAACAGCTCCTCCCCTGCCCTGACTTTTCTATCTAGAAAACACTTCAGCATTCACACAGGACATCATGATAATTAATTAGCACACTCACTGGTGAAAAATCCAATTTGGTGCTCCCCAATAACCAGCATGACTTTTGACATGCATATTAGTCACTCTGCTGCAGGAATTATTGAAAGACATACTTTTTGCTATTACATTATCCTTGCCATCTCTCATGTGATTAAAGAATCTTGTTGCATTACCAAGATGGGCTGCATCAAATATTGGCAAATGAATGCCTGTATTATCTGGTGTAACCTCAAAGAGATAGTTGTGAGAGGTATACTTGGTAAGTTCCCTATGAAAAGAGAACATGAAGAAATCAACAAAGAAAGATGAAATAATCAAGAATAACATACACCACTGGATTAGCAATTTGGTTACTTAGTATATGTCCAACATATGCTACCAAACATCTTTAACAAAATACAAAACATAGCAAAAACAGTACATACTTCCAAGAAATGTATTTTTGCTTATGTCCTGACATGCAAATGCACCCAAGCCATGTTTTCCCAATTTGATTTCAACTGACTACTCAAACAATAAGCATGTTCTACTCAAAGTTTGGACCATTTACTATACCTTGCTTGCTAAGCATTGCATTTTGGTATTGGCACATGGCCTGCCCACATGGCCTGGATAACAAATGTATACTTTACTACACATCATCATTATGAGCTCCATTGCTTACCTCTGCAATTTATTCTCAATTAGTAATCATGATATAATTATTAATACATGTTTTCTAACTTGCCCAGCATCACAACTAATACATATACCTGGAATACATTCTCTGTCCTTTTTTGCACAAGAACAGATTTCAGGGTAACATCTTCCATTGGTGCAATTACATCCTGGCCATTGTCTGTCACCTAAATAAATATATTCAGTGAATCATGTATTGCAATCTGTGTTTGAATGGTTAAAAAAATGTACTCACATTTTACTCCACATCTACACATCAATGAACAATGCTGTTTTTCAATGAAACAACCACAGTTATTACTTGTGCATGAACCAGGATGAGCACAAGCATATAATCTGAAAATGCATTAACTTGAAGAAGCTCTTAGGAAAGGATCAAATAACATTTCTCACAGCTCACAGCTAGAAATAGATGTTGTGTCAACTATGTTTCTGATTAGACCAAGTTCAGAGCTAATTGAAATAACATCAGCTCACCAAATCTTGGTTCTTCTCTGATTCCTCCTTGTTGTGGATAATTATGTTCCTCTCCTGTACCACCATCCATTAATGAGTCATCTGCCATATTTAAAGCAACAGAGTGAAGGATTCTATGATCTAGATGATCTGGAAACAGCTGCATTCTTTGTACAAAAACCTAGAAAACCTGATAACATAATAACATGCAAAGAATGCAGAATAACCTACCTCTCTGCATGGTTTAAGACATATAATTGCCAATTGACAGGGAAACAAATCTGGTGCAATGCCAAGAACAGTTTCCAGTGTACTCATAGAACTTGTCTGATAAGACTTGCTAGGAGAAGGTATATTTTCCTATTACTCTAGTTAAACAAATCATTATCAACCTTGTTGTAATAACACTCACCATAAACCTTTCAAAATCATGTATGTGCCTAAAACAATCTGAACCACATGGAACACCTTCAGATAATCTCATGTCCCATGCAGTCACTTGTGGCTTCTTGGAAGGAATATACCTCCTAGCATGCCAGTTGTCTTTTTATGTTTTTAAGATGTGAATTATCTAAAAACGGTGATTCAACATACCGTGAGTTTCGCAAACCGAGTGTAGGCAGTTTAAGCTCGGACAAAAAGTCTTCAGATTAGATATCAATCTCTGTCTTAGATTATCCGGATCTAGTGGGTAGGCAGGTAACTGCTCCTCTTGCATGGCCCGAAACCTAAAGGCACCCGGCCAATGAAGTGCATCTCTGATGGTCGTACCATGAATAGTTTCGAATGAAATTCAGGCACAAGTACAAAAACTGACCTCTGCGTGTGTGCCCACAGCAACCCTGGGTTGTATGAGACACGGAATTCCGCGAACAGTTCCATGTGATCGATGCTTTGTATATCCACTTGATGCATGGTATATAATCTTCTGATGGTCTCTAACTGAATTACTTCCACTAATGCACCATTTAAGAAGCTCAATTGTAGCCGCAAGTACAAAAACAAAGCCAACTCACCATCAGGATCGAACGGGGTTTCCCACTCCAAAGTCCTAAATCCGGCTTGATATTCCCGAGCTGGAAATCGGTCGTCATCAGCATATGGCAGGAAGGGTAGCGTGTCCTCGTGATCGGCATTTACGAGGAAGCTTCTGGATGCTGGAGCACACGATTCGTACTGCGGGTGAGGTGGGTACGCGTCGATGGCGATGACAGGTATTGGCTCCTCCGTCGTCCTCTTATGGGTACCACCATATCTGCTGGAGACGAAGTGGGTGACGGACATCACCACGGTGTCCGTCTCGTCCGCCATCCTTCGCGGCACTCTGTCCCGCGAGTCGTCGCAGAGTCGTGTCACCATCGGCTTGGCGACGCGAGCGACCTCTCGTTTGGAGGCGAGGATGGATTGGGTGACAGTTCCAAGGATCTCTGCACAATAGCCGGGTTCCCAGTCGTAGAATTCGTTCCAGACGTCTTTGTAGACGGTCCATCCGAGTTCTTTGAGTTCGGAGGGGGACCGTTGGGAGGGGAGGGCGAAGCCTGAGGCGGGTGTCAGTGAAGTTGGGGAATGGGGCTCGGAGCGATCGATGTATGTGGGGAGATCCATTGTCAGTGGATTGGTTTCAGTAGGTGTGATAGTAGGAGAGCGAGCCCAATGATAATCGAAAGATCGAGAACGTGGCTTCGAGTATTAGCCTGCCCACCCGTCGAGTGTCACTGCGTGCCGAGTGATGGTAATCGCGTTCGAAAAGGCCTGGGAGGTCGATTGTCTGAATCTGAAGTTCTGGCAACGGGAATCCTACGAGTCGCACAGGAAGCAGCGAGTACGTTGAAACGGCCGTGGAGGTGAGCATCTCCGAGACGCAGGGGCAATGCCATTCATTTTCTTTAGAGCTTGGTCCATCGCATTGGATGTAACGACAATTACAGTATCATCTATTCACGCCGCACGACCACCACATCGCAGCCCTTCTTCACGACGCGCGCCTTCCTTCCGGTTCGCGTCTCTGACGACCAGATGTGTGCCACGTTTCCCAAACTGACTGTCCCTCATCTCCCTGACCCTCTTGATGCCTGCATGGATGTCCTCCTCTGCCAGTGCCCTCTTCTCACCTACCCATTCGCGAATCCACGCGCGCAAGACACCATACTCCGTTCTCGGAAGTACGTCCGCGCACTTGACCGCACCTACCTCGTCTGGAATGTGCGTGCTCGTGCTCCCAATCGCACTCGCGCTCTCCAGTGTTGTCTTTGGTCCCCCCGATACCGCTCCGCGGCCCCATCCCACCCACCCATCCTCAAACAATGGCCCTCGCAACCCAACCTCCATCCAAAACACAACCGCGACCGCGAGTGTCTCTGTCTTGGGCATTACACCCAGCGCCCGCATCCACACGAGCACCTCAGGAATCTCATCCGCGCGCGACGAGAGGCCGAGGAGGGAGATGTACGTAGCGAACGTGCTCTCTGAGGGCACCACAGTCGGAAGTGGGGGGCCTATCTTTTCGTTGCTGACATCGGGTCGTGCCATGGTCGGTCGCTCCGTACCGGGCGTGAGATGAGTGGGGAGAAAGCAATTCGGACGGCCTGCAAAGACCCTAGCTAGTTCTTGAAGAACGCTCTCGCCACCCTTGGCCCGTGCACTCGTCACCCCGCCTCCGAAAGGTCCAGCGGCGCCCTGTAGTGCTGGCCAATTTCCCAGGATCATTCCCCTGAACACGGACCTTGCAATTTCTGTCGAGCGACGATTTGCCCAAATGCCTACAACAGACGGGGGAGTTGGAGTCCGGAAGAGGGTACGGAGGCGAGCGGCGAGCGTTTCACGGGACGGGGGGGAATCATCGGTTCCATTCTCTACGTCGGTTTGTTCTGTGCTCTCAGAGTTGGGAGCGGAGGCGGATGTATCGTTCTCCACTCGGCAGTTCCGGTTTTCTGAGTGCTCCACGGTCTTGTATGGGGTCATTAAAGGGGCGATAGGTCCACCCTGCTTTCTGAATAGTCTATTGTCAGCCATGTACCAACTCATAGCCCCCTTCAAGCTCTCTCCATCCATCTTGGAAGCTTGCATGGCGGCCTTTAGTAATATGCGAAGCATCAAGTTAGTGGGGGGAACGAAATACAACGATGTTAGGTGCGTCCAGATGTAGAATATCGCATCCGGACGAGAGATGCGAAGGAGAGCAGTAAGGAGAGCATGCACCGGATGAACTTTGAGATAGGGGGATGTTAGCACCCGGATGGATTTAGATCTAGATGAATGTGGTGTTGGAGAAGTCGAGTTCGAGAGCTCTGAGCCGAGAAACGAGGTTGTAACCTTGTCAATGTCGCTCTTGACGGCCTCATCGAGTAGATACAAGGCCTCTTCAGCGCGCCCGCTCTGAACGAGCACATCGATACCCACACAAAGCGCCTTTCTGTCGATCCTCATCTCCCTTTCTTCCTTCCTCTTGCCCCGTGCGTTGACCACTTCCCCAATGAACTCGTCCCATAGCTTCTGTGCATCTTCTAGAGCGTTCCTCCACAACAAGCCTTGTATTACCACCGTATAAGTGACCCTAGTTGGTTTGTACGTATTAGTTCCTTCTGTCGTTGCCTTAAATAGCTCGAGTAAGCAACTGGCTGAAAGTGTGCGGTCATGAGCGCCAGCGTAGAGAACTGTGGTCCAATCATAGATATCTATGTTTGACTTGTCGGATGTGTTAGGAGGTGGTGTAGAAAGGAGAGCGGGAGACTGATGAGATTTGGTGAGATCAAGCTTGAGTAACTGGTGGAAGTATCGAAAAGCGGACTGACGGTCATCTCGCATGGAACGGAGGTAGTGAGTATTGGCCTTATGAGCGATTCCTTGAACGTGTTTATCGCCCTTGTTGCTATCAACTAGGTTGTCCTCAGTGGTATAGGGTGGGGTGGTGCCACTTTCTAGACACCGCTTCCTGATGGTGTGCAAGTAATATGCGCTTGATTGCACCCTGCCTAACGATGCACATGCTCTCAGCCAAGCTTCCGACTTTTCCTGCTTCTCCACTTGTCCGTGGGAAGAACCACGACGGCAAAAATAATCCAACAGCTGTGGTGAACGAAAATCGTCCCTGATTAGTACCCTTTCGGTGTTTGGCCAGAGTGTTAGACCTCTGCTTTTCATCTCTTTCAAAATGTCGATAGCGACGTCGGTGGCCACTCGTGATCTATCAAAGAGGGATACGGCCTGAAGCAGTGTATTGAAGTGGAACGAACTGAACGTGTGCGAGTGCGAGTGCGGGGGAAGGCCGAGGAGGTGTGACGTCAGTGGACGAAGGAGAGATACGAGTGAAAAATAGGCAAGGGAGTGGGCAGTGACGATGAACAGCGGAAAAGCATGGAACTTGCTTATAGGTGGACAAGAGGGCGGGATGGATGTCAGAGGGAGAGCAAGATCATACAAGGCTAACTGAGCATCACTAGGGGATCTAATTTTGTGCGAAGCAAGAGAGAGGGCCACCCACGAAGGCGTATGGTGTGAGGCATACTCGGCATGAGCTCGCCGTATGAGGTCCAAAGCGCGTTCAAAAGTGGGAGAATACACGATGGGGGACCACCGCGACCACTCGTCGGATGATATCCCACAGCGCTGGAGGACATCCTGCAGGGCCGGGTCATGCGGATCGGGGTATCGGAGGAGAAGAACTAATTCCCATGTGGGTTCTTTCGTGACCCTGAGGGCAAGTCTGGAGAAACCGAGGGTGCGCTTTTCAAGGGGCGCAACAGTGAGCAGGGACGAGATGCGTCGACTATGGACGACGACGAGCCGGATCCGAGGGTATTGCCGCGCATGGAAAGAAAGACTCTGCATAAGCTGTGTGGCGTCAGTCTGCAGAAAAGAGAAGAAAGGGAGACGTACAGTACACGTTACGACGGCGTGCAATGCGTTCCGGACGGCTGGACGACGACGAGAGGGTGTGCTTGACGTCGAGGACGTCGGGAGGACGGGCTTCGAGTGTGCCACAACAATAACAAGGCCAAGCAGAGACGGCATTCATGCTCCGCTGTTTTCGCACTCGGTGTTCTTTACTCCCAACCACATCTTCCACTATCCGCAAGCTTCAAGTAAGAAAGCCCGGAAAAAGGATTAGAAATGCCGCGCATCCTCTTTGTTAGCGGTTTTCATCCGTCCACGCGTGCGCGCGACCTTGCGTATGAGTTTGAGCGGTACGTTCAGTCTTATTACTTTTTTTTCCCCACAATTTTTCATGTGCCTTTCTTGCGCGACAGCTATGGCCCTCTTGTACGGTGCGACGTACCAGCTCCGCGCAATCCGCACGCTAGTTCTAACCCGTAAGTGCTTCCCTGATTCCTTTCAACCCCTTGCCCTATCCAGTTGGCGCGTGCATTCTACGGACGAGGCCTCGCAATGCCTCCACCGTCACAACACGATACGAACGCGAGCGAGACCTCACTCTGAGAATGTGACTTCGTCGATACCGATCCTTATCTCGCGAGTTCGTCGTCGTTTGCTGCCTCACCGTTCGCGATGCTTGCGAGTTGCGCGGAAAAAACGTGTCTTCGGCTCCGGGTTCCGTTTCGTCATTTCGTCCCGATTTATCGCTCTTTCGAGCCTTACAAACCATCTTCGAAACGATCGCTCAATCTCGCGTCTCGTAGCTATGCATTCGTTGAGTTCCGTAGCCAACGTGACGCTGAGGATGCTTACTACGACATGTAAGCTCTCTCCTCCATCCACCTTCACATGCTCACCTAGCTGCATGACAAAGGCATGGAAGATACTTTGAAGGTTCGCGGTTGAGCATCCAGGTTGGTCCTTCACTTCGTGGTTTGCCTCTCTCCCCTTGCTCATCTCGTTCCAGTGGGCCAAGAATCCACCTTCTTCGGTCTGGCGCTACGATAGGCGTTCTCCTCCTCCCTACCGTTCTAGTGGCGGACGCGACCGTTCTCGTAGCCCCCGTCGTCGTCCCGATCCTCGTGACGAACGCGATTACCGTAGCAACGGCGTCGACAGGGAAAAGGACCCCTCAGATAGAGATCGTGAAACCAGGGAGGTGAGGGACAGAAGGAGACGCAGCAGGTCTCCTGAAAGGAGACGGAGTCCTTCACCTACTGACAGGAGGAGGGCCGACGATAGAGACCGGGGCGCGAAGACTCCCCCTCCTATGGAGGACGTCAAAAAAGATTTCGATGATCGAGAAAGGGATAGGGTCCCAGCTCAGACCCCCCCGTACGACCACTGAGCTGTGGGTGTCCATCATTCTGGCGACACCTGACGTCGGTTAGTATTCTGAGCCGTTTCTTTTGAAAAGTTTTTCCTTTTGTTTCTTATCTTCTGAGTCTTGTCATCGTTATGCACGAGTGTCTAGGTCATGTCGTACATACCTTTTCCTTGAATGTCATGAGGACTTTTCATTACGTGCGATCGACACCTTAGCACTGCATGACTTAATTCCAAACAAATACTCATAGAACACCTCACTTTACTCTCGACGCCCATCATGCAGCCTGCACGGCGAGTGCCAACCATTAACGACCTCAAGGTACGCTATCCTCGCAGGTACAACTTATGGCGAACATCGATTGATACGACGACCAGGTCAAGCTCTGCTACATTTGCCGAGAGGAAGAGCGATACGATGGTACGTCGTTTGAGATTATATTATGCTATGTCAGCTTACCAACTATCCGCAGCCCCAGAGACATCCCCTCGCGCATGGACACATCCATGCACTTGCACACTCATAGCCCACGAATCATGTCTCCTTCGTTGGATTCAATCCTCTCAATCCACCCGTTCCCGTGCGTCCAACGCTCTCAAGTGCCCGCAGTGTGGTACCGCCTACGAATTGACGAGTTCCAATCCGCGATTACTTCGCTGGTTGAATATGGGCAACAAGGCGCTGTCTATGATCGGGAGAGTCGTCGGCGTGGGGAGCTTGACCGTCGTGGTCATCAGTCTCGGCACTGGTGCATGGTTCAATCCGACCTTGGGGTTCTGCACACATTGACGTTTCCCACTCAGGGTTGTATATACTCAGTACCGCATATGGGGCGTACGCAGTGCGTGAGTTCCTTGGGACAGAGTGAGCGCTACATGTTCGGTTCGGTTCTAATGGCCACTCTGACGCCACCTATGACCAGAATGTTCGATATCCTCTTGACGGATGATCCATCCAACTGGCCTTGGCACAGTTTCATCAACCTCCCTCTGATCCCACTCGCCCTTATCTTCTCCCGACTCCCCCTTAGATCCAATGTTACTCCACTTATTCCACTATTGCTTGCATGGCCAACGAGTGCGCCAGTGGCGGGAGATGGTTTGAACAGGGCCGGCACTCCATCAAGTGCCAGGAGTTTTTCTCCCGCTGGGCAGGATGGAAAAGACTTGTTCCCCCTCCTCCCGCATTGGCCACCACCCCCTTTCATCCTCGGCCTGTTCATCTTTCCAATTGTTCGGGAGGGCTACAAACGGCTGTTCTCACAGTTTTCAAAGTGGGTGCTTGATTCGACGTCTGGGGCTGGTAGTGGAGAGCATGATCAAGGTCAGAGAGGAGAACGCGAGGTGCAACGGGTTTTAATGGGGGCTGTAGCCGAGGATGAGCCATTTTTGAGGATTCGAGTGAATGCGCACCTTGATGAGGAGGATGGACCTGCCCCTCCAGGTGCCCTGCCCGGTGAGCGTGCGAACCATGGACCAAGACAAGGCAACCATGGGGATGGCGTCAATGACGGCAATCCGAACGACGACGATGGTGCTGGGGATGTAGCAGCTGCGGCGGAGAACACGATTCGGGTCTCAGGCACGTCACTTGGCCGGCTAATCGGTGGTGCGTTGGTCATTCCTCGCATATCGTCCATGATGGGCTCGTTACTCTTCTGGCTATCAAAACATTCGGTGCTATTGCGCAGGTTTCTCGCTGTGCGGCAGCCTTTGCAAACAGTGGGACGTGTCGGGCCACTTGGCCTGACCACTGGGACAGCCACACCGCCAGGGGCAGGCCTCGGCGGCATACTTGGTCCACGCGGGGTGTTTAGAGGGAAGCCACTGGCAGAGATGGGGCTGATCAAGCAACTCGGGGTAGCGGGTATGTTGGGTTTGAGCGTAGTTTGGCGGGGGACATACGCCTGGGCCGAGTGTGATCCCGTTTGGTGCGCTTGATTTTTTTTCTGTTGCCTCTCAGGGGGGAGGACTAACACGGTTTGATCCTTGTGGCGTAGGTGGCGAAACTCGCTGGGACTTGGGTTGTTCACTATCGTGGGTTGTTCACTTTGGCGAGTGTGCGAGCATTGGTTGTCGACTGACGCATGTCAGGCCAAGGATTGTTTACACCTTCTCCATCTTTATCTTACTAAACGGGAGTTAGAGAGTCGGAGGGTGAAGAACCGGTCGTTTGAAGGTGTGGACATCCGAGAGCTCGATCTCATCGATCCGCGGGCACACGTGTAATACGACGTCATGTCGTGGAGTGCGTTGGGAGAAGGCTCTTCAAGGACACACTTTCGCTTGGAAGTTGACGTCGACCTCTCTTCCTTTTTTTTTCCCTTTACATGTTCTGTGTAGCACTTAATGAAGGTAAATAAATTCGACAGACGTTTTTTGTGGGGAGTGCTCCTTGGGAAGGTATATCGTTCTAGGGCGACCTCTCCCCTCGCGTGGTATCTGGCGTACGTTCTGTCGGACACACCAACCTGCCTGCCTAACGGAGCCCCAAGGCGAAGGTGATAGTGATTGGTTGTATTATATTTAATGGAAGTTAGGACTCAGTCGGGACGAAGAAACGACTGAAGATGCTGTGAAAAAGGGTCGACATATTAAAGTAGAACGGAGCTGTCATATGCTAATATGTTGAGTAGACAACAAAAGATTGTAGCTGTCATGGTGAAACGGAAAGCTGAAATGTATAGACGTCATACCATAATCAAACAATATTCTGACCCAGTTGGCGAGCGGAAGACAGAGTAGCGGGCTGATTCGTACTATCCTCGTATTCACTCCATCACGGTTGCATCATGCATCATCATCACCCGTCGAGGACCCCGTTGTATCAAACACCGACGCCCTCGTCCCGATCATTCGGACTAGTAGCCGGGCTACTGTGCGTGGGCGACCCACACTCGCATCGTACAGTTGCTTGTTGCCTGGTGCGATACAGGGCGCCCCGCCCGAAAGTGTTGGTAGATATAATACGCATGGTCAGGGTGAAGTGGTTGTCAGGCGCACAGCGTGTGGATCTCTCGTGAGTAAACGGCGTTCCTCTACATGCAGATGGATACAACACGGATGCATGATCAAATAACAGGGCGTGGGTGTCGTTTTTCTGTGCGAAATACGAGGGAGCACCATCCGCATCAATCCAGCTCCAATACCGTACCCCGCTGTACGCTTCCCCAGCCTGTTCAAATGGGATTAGCAACCCTTATGTACACATACGAACGGGTGAGAGAGAGGAGACAAACAAATACGGACTTACCCACAAGCCGCCAATGTTTCTCAATCCGCCGTGAAAGTGCGACCTTCTCACCAACCTCGGTGCACGCGGGCGAAGTTAATTGGATCTTGGCAAGGTCACCTTTAACACTCAAGACACGTCCGCCCGTAGAGGTTGAACCAATATTAATCAGTAGCAACTCGTTCTTGGTCAGCTTGGACACCTTGGTCTGTTTTTTATCTTCCGTCCGGACACCGAGAAGTCGGCGAAGTAAGAAGAGGCTGATTTCCAGTTCTTGAACGAGACGTAGGGCGTGAGGAAGAACTGGCTTAAGGAGGAAGAAGAGGGGAGATGTACCTGTGTACACCTTTGGGAGCTTGCCGACAGCACCTAATACCTGTCCCACTAGTCGATCTGCACGGCAGAGCGTCGGGTCGATCTTGGTCCCGACACCAATCAGCCCACCAGGTACAGCAAAGGAGAGATGATTACTCTCGGCGTGCAGCGAGACAATTCTGCTAAAGATTGGTTTACATCTATTTCTTCCCGCGCTATCCTTTGTTACGATCCCTGGTCTAATCTCGACTTCTTGGCCAAGGTGGAGGACGCCACTGAGGATAGAACCGCCGGCGACACCTCCCTTCAGCTCATCGACCTCGGCGCCGGGTTTGTTGACGTCAAAGGAACGAATGACGATGAGGCGCGGGTCCGAAGTGAAATCTCGGAGGGGAATAGGGATGCGTTTGACAATGTACTCATTAACGGCGTCGATGTTGTATTTCAATTGAGCGGATATGGGAACGATGGGTGACGCTTCGGCCACGGTGCCTAATAAAGCGATGAATCAGTGACCCGAAGAACATCTCGAGGAGACAGGTCGGTATACCTTTGACGAATGCAGCGATACTTTTTTGATGTTCCAATGCTTGCGTTTCCTTAATCAAGTCGACCTTGTTCTGGAGGATGATGATGTGTTCTAGTTTCATGATTTCGACGGCAGCAAGATGTTCTGATGTTTGAGGCTGAGGACAAGTTTCGTTCCCGGCAATAAGCAACAGTGCAGCGTCCATGACGGCAGCACCGTTAAGCATGGTAGCCATCAGAATGTCGTGTCCCGGGCAGTCGACGAAGGAGACGTGTCGGATAAGTTTCATGCGGTGGCCACAACCGGGTCGTTCGCAAGGTGGGTTGTCCTCTTTGTCGGAGCGATATGATCGGTAGCAGCCTGGGCGTGGGCACGCTTCATTTTCGCATTTATATATCTAAATTAGACAGTGGAAAAATGGATGGGCCAGGTATGAAAAGCGAGTGCCGGTGAAGACGAAGTGGGTAGAAAAAAGGCGACGAACCTTGGCGTTGGCATAACCGAGTTTGATGGTGATGTTTCGTACGAGCTCGTTTTTAAATCGGACAGTCATGACTCCTGAGATGGCTTTAACGACCGTCGATTTACCGTGCGCGACATGTCCGATTGTACCTGGAAGTGCATCGGCAGAAAGCTGGTCAGCGCCGACATCCAAAGGACGTGTCTAGTCTACCAACCCAAGTTTATCGTTGCCTATTATCGTGCGCATGTCGTTCAAGCCACCATTTCGAACAAAAGACAAAGTAAGGAGTGGGACATACCTGCTTTGAGATGACCTCGGGGGACAAGGGCGTGAGGGTGGATGGATCGACATCAACCTTAGGAACGTCCTCGATTTCGTCGCCACTCTCTTCCGATTCTGATTCATCGTTGCGTTTTTGAAGCGATTCTTCGTCCGACATGGTGGTGTTGGTGCAAGCTCTGCCGCGTTTCACGATCGGTGACAGATATGGCTGGCGACTTGATCAAAACAAGACCCCACCATGGAGGGGGTCATTTATCACGTAATATATACATTCTCGGCCGCTTACTCGCAGGTAGGGTTTCCTTCAATTGATACTATCACTCCACTGAGTCATTATTGCTCCTTTGTCCCGGTCCTTATTTTATTTACATATTGAAACACCCCCACTGCTAGGGAGGTCTATCTTACTTTTGGGGGTATGCTCGACTTCTCCCGCGACCCGTGAATCCATTTGTACCACTCGAGCTGACGAGCCTCATCGAGCCCACAGACAGGTAGGTCGTGCTGAATTCCGTCTACGACTCCGAGTCACCAGTCGCGTTGTCCAAGTTCCGTCATGTAAGGGGGTCATAGCTGCCCCGAAACCCTGAGCGACTTGACTCAGCGTCAGAGGTACAGTTACGTCATCCATAGTCCTGCTTTCGTCGAGACTTGGAATGTCGAACTTGGGGGAAACACTGCAGAGGTGAGGGACGGATACATCCCAGTCCAGCTCCACGTACCATTTCACCCAACAGAAATACAGCGGTGAAAATTTTTCCAGGTCGACCCGACGGTGGCACCTCGTCTTTGCCAACGGTAGAGAACCTGGGGACAGGTGAGCATGCCGATTTATTTTTTAAAATTATTTTCCACATCTCCCAATTTTAGCACAGGCGGTACGTTTGATCCGCAGGCTGAGAGCCTTTGGTGCATCCATCGCTACATCGGAACATGCTCGCCTGACACGTTCGTGTCAATGAACTATAGTGAGGATGCCTTCCCGGTTTCTCCTTAACTCCGTTATACGGAGCTCCTATGTGTTCGGGAATGGGGTACGCAGTCTCGATGTACCTGCAGTGACCTGATTAGCATCCTCGAGAACGAGGAAGCATCAATATGCAGCTCGACGGGGGGTTCCAATATTTGGAAAATCTAGAAGGAATCGCGGCGATGCGTAATTTCCTGTGTTGGTTCAATCTGGCATCGAAGGGAGCGAAGAATATGGGCTACCCAGTAAGGTGGTGTAGTTCCTGGGGACGCGAACGATTCGAAAAATCACGGTGGTTATATCAATTCCATGTACCTCGGCCTCTGTTGAGTATGACAAGTCAAAAGAACACTTCCATTCATTATGTACAGCCTATATGTCAAGACAACCTAGGGAAATACGAGTCACGTACAGCAAAAAAGAAAAAAGACACCGCTTGAGGCGGAAAGACTCCTTCATCTATGTAATGGCTGTGGCGATCGCCTGTTTCCTGTGCAGAAAATTCCGAAATGCCGGCGCGTGCGAAGGAGTAATTGTGGCGTAATGGGCCCATCGTCTTCACCTAGAGGAGGCTGGGTTTCAGGTTCCGGCCGTAGGGGGTGTTGTTTGTGTACAGGACGAGAACGGCGTGCCGGAAGCAAGGATCTCTTCTCCCGGTCATCTTCCATCACTTTAGGGGGGAAAGCGTCGGGGGCTGAAACAGCCCGATTAGGATTAGATGCAGACAGTGAGTACGAATAAGCCATACGTGGCATGGTTGCCGCGATGTTATTCAACGGCCATGGTGGCACACGAAGTGGGGCAACTGTATCGGGTAGTTGTTCAAGCTGTGGCTTCCTTTGGGGCCGCGAGCGGTAGCTGAGATCCTTCATGAGATCGGCTATGCCAAGCTGTGCATAAGGATCATGATTTCGCCAAATGACCAGCTGAGTGGTCAGTGGCAAGAGTAGTCTATCTACTCGGCCTAGAGGGATTCAAATAAATCACATGCTTGGGTATGTTTCAATAGCAACCCTGCCTTGCAGTTCAGTAGGAAATCGGTCTTTGTTCCGACGGACAACCAAAACGAGCATTCTAAAATAAGCAGACTTGTATGGCTGGAATCTTGGCAGACACGAGGTGAAGAGGTGCAGTTTCACGCCGGCTCGGTTAAGTGTCGTTCGTGCCACCTATATCAACGGGTTAGGCGAGCATTCGAACAGCGGGAGGAAAATATTATACCTCCATCATTGCAAGCAACTGCAACGTAGGTAGTGAGAAAATGTGCGAACGGCATGTGGTTTGCACCCGTGCCTACCTTTCTGCCATGACGTTGAATGTCAGGGTCGGTGAGTTGCTCATTGTAACGACAGAGGTCTTCTGACGCCTCCAAGAAATTCCGCAGAGAGGACAGGCGGTAGGCAATTTCGATGGCGAATTTTTGTGCGGACATGGGTGTCGGTAGCTGGGTATCCTCGGTCATGATGAGAAATCGATTCCCTTGGGAACGGAGAACAAATAATCGGGTGCGATAGGGAAGTGTGAGGCTGATCAGGTCTTGGGGAGGGGGGAAGGGAAAGAGGTGGGTTATATGTACTAGTGATGGACTGGAGCTGCACAAAAGCTGCGGTACATTCCGAGAAAGGGTCACCCGTCTGTTGGAGCGCCCCGATGCAGTCAGGTCTGTGCCCCTGACACCACGGCTATTATAAACATAGACTGTCCGAACAATCAAGCATTGAATTGGACCGCATTCAGCCTGGGACAATAAATCCAAGGCCTGGGATGATGCTGAGGGACATGGCACGGTAGCAAATGAAATGGCCCCGAGTCCCAGCTAGCAGGCGTCTTCTCCCTTTGGGGGCCGTGGGAAAGCCATGCCCTTATCAAGTACGTAATCTGTGATGACGCACAAACAACGCGTCCTCACCGCGACCTCGAACGCGTTCAGCGCGAGGCTCACCTGCACACGTCCCATGGAGTCCTCCACACACAGACGACACGCACAACACCAGAACCAGCTCCAATTACGAAACCAGATCAAGCGCCTACAGGCACAGCTCATCGACATCCCAAACGACGACCCGCGCCTGCAGTCTCCAAAGCGAAAGAAGCCAGGCGCGACCCTTCTAGCGCCCGCGACACCCTCTCCAAGTGAGCGTGCTGATTCTGTGTGAGAACGGCAGTCAATCGATTTATGACCACAGGGAAGAAAAGGCGGACTGATCACACTGCCGTCCAGGGACGTAAACCGCGTCCTGCTGGCAGTTTGTCCACATCGGAGCATCCGCGGGGCCACGAGGGCGCGCACTCAGTTGGCAAGCCTCCTATATTCCCTCACCATGCGAAACCAGCACCTTCAAGATTGCTTCACAAACTCGCCGCCCTGTGTCATGGACCCACCGGTCACTCCGAGCCAACCCGCATCGTACGATCGTTAGATCTCGCCGGGAAACCCAAGCCGGGGATGCTAGAACCTTGCACACAGTCACGCGCGCTACAGGGATGTGGTTTTGAGGTTCCTACCGCGTCGGCTTCACTTGGGAGCGCACCACAGAGAGACGAGAACCTTGCGATAGTGGAAGACCTTCAGATGGAACCTGCGGATCACAAACCACCCTTTGACGACCCTTTGTTCGAGCGCCTGGAACCAAATTCTGGTATCCATCTTTTGTATGTCACCCTTTATTGAAACCCAAACTTGGTCGTTTCCTTTACCCTTGTCATGCAATGCTAACTAAAAATGAATAACAAGTGATATTGACATAATCATAGGTCTCGATCCCTCCCACATGAAGACCTCCAAGAGTATCTCCGCGGGCGTTATTACCTCTCCCCTTCCCGTCTTTATTCCTGTATACGACTCCTCCCGAACAAGTCTGGCTATGACGTACCGGTGGAGGGTGATTGGGTAACCATCGCGGTTGTTGCAGAAAGAGGTCCCGTCAAACACACCCGGGCGCCAGTGGATGCCACCCCCGGAGATGATGGTTGTGCTTCGGACGATGAAGCAGGTAGATTAAAGCATGCTTACAAACCAGGTGTCCATAGGAAGCCCTACAAGAATAGTGCTAAGGAGCAAGCGAAACCGCACGGTAAAAAGTATGTGAGCATGAAATTGATCGATTTCGGAGCCCGCTCTCGGCCCTCTGCGTCCGGAGGGAAATCGGAAATTAGAGGAGATGCATTCTTGACTTTGTTACTGTTTGAATCCGATGGGTTCGATACAGTCACCGGAGAGAATGGGAGTGTGAAGAAAATCTACCTGGGCGGGAGCAAGGGCGCGTATGAGGCGATGTCTAAGCTCAAGGAAGGAGACGTTATCGCCCTCCTGAACCCGAGGGTTTTGAAGCCTCTCCAGGTTCGTGCGTCCCATTGTTTCGTTAAGCCAATATTCTTTCTTATCCCTTCCTAGCACAATGATAAAACGCCTCATCCTATGAATAATGTCCTCGCAGTCACCCCGGAATCCGCTACTTCCATTGCTGTCATTGGGCGCGCCCGTGACCTCGGCATGTGTAAGGTGTCTAAGAAGGACGGTAAACCTTGCGGAAGTTGGACAGACAAAAGAGTGAGCGACATCTGCGAGTGGCATTTGACGAATGCCGTCCAGAAACAGCGAGCAGGGCGAGCGGAATTTTCAGCTGGGTTCGTTCGGGTATCTTGACCCCCTTTCATTTTTTAAAGCGATGGAGCAATGACCGTACTTTCTTTTTTTTTCGCTCACTAGGACATCGGGCATGACGACGACCTCTATTTGCAAGCGTAAACCTGAGCACCAGCCCTCCCATCAGTGGGGTCTCCAACCCGAGCCAGCAGTAGCTAGCTCGGTGTACATCGTCTCAGGGCACATCGTCAGTGGAACTGCTGGGGATATGTTCACAGCCGAGAAGGTGGGAAGAGAGGCCCAGGAAAGGGCGAAACGGAGGCTCGGACAGGATGCTGATAAGGTGTTGAAAACGCTACTGGATAGAGACAAGGAAGGAATGAGAGCCGTCACAAAAGCTAGGGAGGTTGCTTCGAGGATGTTAATGGCGTCCGAGGGTAGCAGGAAGAAAGAGAAGAGGGTGGATAAGGGAAAGGGGAAAGTGATAGAAGAAGACGACAAGAAAGAGGAACCCACGTCTGCCAAACCAGCATACTCTGCGAACGTCATCAAACATCTTGGATTCGATCCTGCTGCGAAAGTGGGGCGGAAGCGGGCGGAGGATCTTACTCTACAGAAAAAGGTGCGTTAATCACTCTTTTGCGGAGGCGTTTTTGATGACAGTTGTTTCTACTGGAAAGCTGGAAACGTTGGCGGTAGTCCAAAGGTCAAGAAGGGATATAAGTCTTGCCCGAAGACCAGGTCCAAAGATTCGTTCTGGTGTCTCTGTTCCTGCCTTTATGATTGAGGAAGACGGTAGTACTGACGCCGAGGACCGCGATTCAGACTTGGGCATCGTAGCGGACGAAGATGAGATGGTCGATCTGGATGACAGTAGTGATACTTGAATGGTACGGATGATTGCAAGATACCAAATGCTGGGACTATTACACGCTGGATTTTTCTAACGACTCCTCGCGGCCTCTGGGAAATTCAAAGAAGACCATCTTGCTCGTTACTAGACTGGGCCCTGACTTGACCAACGGTTCAAAACCCGTGAGACTGACCTATTCCCGTGTTTTGCACTGAGAGCAGTTTGATGCCGCCCGGGGTAAAAATTATCGCACTATGGGCGGCATGAAGAGGCTCTGATATGATGCCTGGAAACATCAGATGGTGATATCGATGTTAGCAACCTGTCTCCGCAATGAACATATCGCGAAGTGAAATTACCCGCGGTGACCGTATCCATCCGACAACCGGGAATCCCTGTCTATGACTCTTCGCAGACGGCGGGGACATTAGTCTAGTGAGTGAACCCATCATCCCTGTGCTAAAGGCCTCCCAGGTACCATGTTTGACACCTAAGCCGGAATCTGGATCGCTGTTGCTCACTGGTAGTTTCAGGCTAGCCTTTGTCGGCGAATGCCATCCTCGACGTTACATTACCCCTGGGTCTCCTAAGTCGCCCAGCAACATATATTATCTACCTGACAGCGGTGTGCCGTTTGGTTTTTCTGAGCGGAACATTGACACTCAAGTTTCTTTATTCACCTTCACAGCTGGTGCCACTGACGATCACCAAGCAACCTCCGTAATAACGTTGTCCAGGAGAATGGGCGTCCTGATGGCAAACCGTTCTCTCGCCAGACGGACTGGCGTCGGAGAACGACATCGCCAGCTTGACGAGCCACACCACCGTCCACGCATTTTTCTCATAATACTTGAAGAGGGGACGAGACTCCATAATCAAAGTTCTTCAGTCTTTATGATACGCCGCTTTCCCAGAGGACGATTGTCCTACAAAAATTCTCCGTGGCCATGACCCAACGGCTTCAGACGAGTGACTCATTGGGAATCGCAAAAGTGTCGTCGAGGGTAGTGAAGATCAGGCGAAAAATGATGGATCGACTAGGTCCGGCGCCAAACTTCACAAAGGTGATGAGATTTTTGAGAAAGCGAGTAGACCGATGGCGACACTTTGGCTGGTCGTTCCAGTTCTCGCTCATGTTCAACTTCGTGTACGACCTCTCGTTCTTGTTCTTCATCCATCCCTCCAGTGCAAAACGAAGCGACACCAGGACTGACACATCGCCCTCGGATTTCTGGTGCCACGAGTGGCGCATGGAGCTCTACCAAGGACCTGACCTCGGGCTGTAGCCACTTCGTTGATAATTGCTCCGGTGTGAACTCGTTGGCACGAAACTTGGGCCATGCATGGTAACGGGCGGACACCAAACTATGGGTTGAGGCAATTAGCCTCCAGTCAACAATAACGGACCAGCCACATTAATGTGGCGGCAGTCCAAAAAAGGAAATGTGGTGAGTGTGAGTTAGGAGTCCGTCTTTGTGCGCTGGCTGACCCCGTGTTGTCCATCGTAATATATCGATGGTATGGATATTGTCCTTTGAGTCCTTGACGGACAGAGTGTGGATCTTTCGCTCATCTTCAAGAGGAGCAAGAGAACATCACGGAATGGCCAGTGCCTAATTTGCGCATGAGCATACAACCTTTAAACGAGCATTAAAATCCAGGTGTCGAAACAGAGTGCCACGAACTTACCTTGGACTAAACGATCTTTGGTAACCTTGAGGGCCCAGTGTGACGGCGGCACAGAATCCACTCGGGGACTTGATATCAGTCCCACGCGTATGAGCATCATCAAGGAATACAATACATTGGTCCGGCTACTGCGTAAACGGTGATGATAGCAAAAAGTTTCGTACTGCCGTCTCGAGAAAGTACCGTCAACTCGTCGTCGTCATTGAAAAAAATGGCCGCCGAGGCATTTGTGCTGATGGTCAGCCGTGCTTCAGCTCGCCTACGGTTTTGAAGGTCAAGCCTCTGCGTGCCAATGTCCAACAAGACATAGATCTCGGGATTTTGGGAAATCAGAATCTCAGAGAATTCAACAGTGGTCCGTCGTTAGCTATCCTCATGGGTGATGCACATGTAGCGATATAGGACCTTGGCGTTAGTCCCCGTTGATGATCGGGGTCATGTTGCGTGATGTGCAGCGGTAGTAGATACCGTCCGTCATTAGTTCCCGAGAACCCTGAAGCACAGTTAAACCGGTGACCAAAAGATTTAGTCCCCACTCACCACTCAGTAGGCGTTCCTTCTTCTCCGTCAAATCCCAACCCGAGCATGGCAATTTCAAACGAATTTCTTTCACTTCTTTTGGGAATACAACTTTTGAGAGGAAAAAAAATCCCCGCATAACTTCTGAGCGAAATCAGTATAGAAGGGCAGTCTTGAACCCAGTGCCCGTGAATTGCACGCCCTTGCAACGCGTATGCACCGAACGCACGGGGCCCAAGGACGCAATTAAGAACAGGAGCTCCGCGTTGCGAGATCCAAACTTCATGATCGACCAGCAGCTCGCCGACTGGAGGAGGCCCAGCACCTCTTGTATACTTGACCTGCCAGTTAGTGGATCAGCGTTGCATCCGCTACTTGTCAAGGCATGCAGGTAAGCACAGTATAACTTGCTCGTTGAGCTGACATTTCCTGTTAGGCAACTCAAGTTGGTATCGATCCTATAGGTCTGATACGTGACCCGCTGAAGGGCAGAACTACGGGTATCGATGTCAACGCGAACGTGATAACCATCTCTCTGAAACCAAACTGCGCCGTCGGGGATGAGGATACATCGTGGGATAAGTTCTCCAGTGCTGACGCTTTCCTTGAGTTTTGGCCGCAGTACAAGCCGATTGATCAGACCAAACAGTGTCCCAATAGATTAATTCTCGTCATAAACCATGCCCCGCACATCGTGAGATTCGAGCTCCATGATGTTCGAACTACTCATGCTCATTCGTTTCGCTTGTATCGCGAGATATTTATCTCTGAGCACAAAAGACACCTGAAATGGCATTTGAGTTATAAAATGTGTTTCACTCTTCGAGCGTGCTCACCTGGTGGTCAGAGATGGTACCTCGCGTCGAATAATCCATTCCTGGGGGGTCATATGGCATGACATTGAGAACTCGCTACAGAGATGGTCAGCAACGTGTGTGAGACTGAACATGGCAAGACGTAAATCGTCAATTATGAGGGTATACAACGAGTGTTGGACGATTGCTCTCGGAAACTTACCGAACGGTTGTCCGTCCACCAAAAGTGATCCGTCGAGCGAGTTGAAGTGAATGACTTACGGACACTGACTTGTTGATACGGTTGTACATAAGAACTGGCGTGAGTTTGGATGCGAAAATTGAGTCCACTTCGAACCGGGACGGTAGTTGGGCCAAAGCGTGCAAATGGCAAGGTTAATGGCCTGGTCACTAGCGTCAGTTTTGGATGACATCACTTGAAGATGTCTCAAGAGTCAGCGATCCCAGTCAACGAGTAACCGCAAATATGGAGAGGGGGTTGTGGTACCGCTTGACGTATTGTCGTGCATAATTATGACACAAGAAACCAACACCACGACATCTTCCGCGGAATGGGGGAATAGTTGGATCATATCGAGGTCAACAACGAACGTGCTTGGACAAATGGCAGTGACGTCCTGCAAGAGCCCACGCAGTTCTTCATCTCCAGGAGCTCTCGCGAGCTTATCCAATAGCTCCTTTACCCAGGTGAACACCTTCCTGCATATAGAACGAAGAAGCACAAAAACTCGCTACGAGACAGCTCGATGAAGTTTGGCTGCAAGCAGACGACTCAGCAGGAACGAAATTGTGTCCATGGTTACTCCCTCCAACCAGTTTCCCTCCATGTCAGCGGCTAGGGCTTCGAGTTCATTCGCAAGTGCATACCCAAAGGAAACTTCCAGGAGCTCTGAATGCCACATTAGCTCTCCCGCTCTTGAAAGCGGTCCGACCTGCATGGTCGCCTGGGCCAACAATGAATGAACTTCCACGCGGCGGAAGCTCAGCGATTGATCCCGACGCTCTCGCAGGATATTAAACCATTGAAGTGTACCCCCACTGCGCAAGTCTCCAAATGTGACAAAGTCATGAACGGAAAGATCCACTGGAAAATCTGCCCAGGCCGCCAAGACTTCGTTCGAGATATGGGAGGTGGTGCTGACGTATCGCTGGAGGGTATGGTATGGACCCTCTTGAACCTTGAACGTGCAATATCGCTCGATGTTGATGTTATGGAGAACCTTTGCGACGGAGATATTGGCCTGTTCGTCAAAGCCGTAAAAGGAGGCTGTTTCTGACATGGACTTGTTCTTCCCTGGCTGGGATAGACAATCTTTTGTGGTTAATTGGTCTTGTACTCGAAGCGAGGGTGATTCGTGACCTTGGACGCTCGCGGAAGTAGCGCTGCAACCAAGGGTAGTCGCCAAGACAGTATGCTCCCTTCCTCTAGGAAGAACGGGAATAAATATCAACAAGGAAATCAAAGGTGGTTGTGCGCCACACGTTGAAGGCTAGTGGACATGCAAGTTCGAACACGACGACGGCCGCAGGTAGTTCGTCTTCGGGCAAAGGCCATTCATAGGCATCCATCCCCATCCGGGTGAGTCGGACCTCGCAGGCACCTGCGGCAGTCCGTTGCATGGTAGTTGATATCATCCTGCCCAGTAGTAAAAGTGTGTTGCATTCTGTCAAATTCGAGCTTGAGCTATGCATGCTGACTATCGATCTTCTCAAGTTCGGCAACTTTTTTCTTGACCTCCTGTGCTGCGTCTTCTTCAATACGAACCTTGAGGTTCTGGGAATGATGGTACAGATATTAGTACAGAAGTCGACGACGATAAAGATTACTGGCCGTACGAAGCAGTAGCTTCTCCAGCAGAGCAGTGGGAACCTCGGGAGAAAAGTCAGTCAGCATGGGCATGCTTTAAGTGACTATCTTGTCAAGCGCAGCCCAAAGTTCGAGTGTCGCCAGGAGCATGATGGATAGTTGCTCCGGATTGCCCGCATATTTCCTTGATGCGTTCGAGTAGTACTTCTTCGCCAAAGTCCCAAGCTGAAGGCAAGCTCGACGTGCATCCGTGACGTCACCAACCCAAGCATCAATACCCTGTTCGACTGCCTGCCCGACATCAAAAAGGGTGATGTAAGGTTCAACACAGAAGTCATCCGCGAAACAGTTCCAATAGTTCAATTTAATAAAGCAAAACTTAGAAGTCGTCAAGAGTGCGTCGGGGTCAACGATCCAGATGAAAGGAAATGGGAGAAGTATCGTGGCGATTGTGAATACGATTGTCAAGGAACAAGCGACTGCACAGGAGTGAGAGCTGTACATCACGAGCGAGGTCGAGCTGAGAGAATGTATGAAGGGGGGACGCACGTTGAGTAGCTTCCGCCCATTCTCACCTGTCATCAAGCACTGTTCAAATGCGACTGCACGTCTCTAGTGTGGCATCCGTAAGCCACTCGGAGACGGAAGAACCGAGCTTTCTCGACCATCGGCTGGTCTTGGTAGACATGAGATGGAGCACGTCACTGAACAGATCCGTCTGGACTGCTTCTTCTGCCGGTCTATTCAGAAAGAATATTAGAAACGTCTCGTAGGAATCATGTCCGTGAAGGGACGGGTCCAGGCTGGTCTGCAGGACAACCCTGATGAGAAGCCATAGGGAGGAGCGCTGCCAAGGTATCGGCGAGTCACCCAACGTGACAACGTTGTCGCCGATGCGCTTGATGATGCGAACAACACCAGTAGCAGGGCGACCGACCCCTCGCAGAATGCCGGTAAGCAGTCCGGTGATGTACTGCGGGTCAGTGGTGTCCCGACTTCGACTGCAGGGCGTTTCTGTCAAGAGCCTTCCCGAAGCAATATCAATATCAAGCATATCTTCATTCATGCAAACAAGAAAGTTGGCTAGTTCGGATCGGAAGATAACATCATCAAAGACGTCGTTGGGAATCATGAGCTTTCCTTGCATCTTGATCACAGAGCTTGCTTGTGGGGACCCTTCAAAGGCTGAATATCCCGCTTCTTCTAAACACGATCACACTATTTTGAACACGAAGAAAGCGCACGAATAAAGAAAGCGCAGACGTCTGTGACGGTTCGAATCGTCGGTGCGAGATTCTGGAATCACAGAAAACAGAAACGCATACCTCCGAGTTGCATCCTGCCGAGCTGAGCGGCGACCTGAACCAGAACTAGCCTTTCAGAATGGACGGTGGCTCCGAGGATTTCCAGTACCCTGTGCATGGCAAGCCACTCGGACTGAACAGGATCGCAGACCTGGGCCTTCCACGGAGGTCTAAAGCAAAAGGGTACGCATGGCGTATGTCAACGCGTTCACGAAGAACGGTCGAACTTGAACGCATTGGGTCCGATTACGCTTCGTCCCTGTCGCGGGTAGTGCGTCCGAAGGGGCTTGTGATGCAACCGTATCATAAACGTAATACCGGAGCGCTGTACTGAACTGCAAAGCACACTCGTTATGCTACACTTTTGAAGGCTTGCGCAAGCCGAGCGAGGCCTACAAGAGGGTTAGCGAGGGCTCTGATTGACCAACTCATATTCTGGTCCATTTGGGCCAAAAATCCTAGGATATGTCCTCTCTTGACCCGATTCAATCTCTTGATGGGCTACCCCGGACTGATCATTCTCCTCTGCTGTGCGTACGATATGATTCCGATTTCCGAGCGATCGGTCAGACAAAGAGAAAAGCAAGCAGGGAAGGATCCACAATACAAAATAAATACAGCCTAGCCAGTTACACTACTCCAGAACAAAGAAAAAGGTGGATATCGTCAAAAGAAACGTGGCATCGAAGAAGACGAGAGTCGAAAAAAGGAATGAAATGAAAGGGCGAACAAAAAAAAGCCCCTCCTACAGCGCAAGGAACGGAAGCGGTCTCGACGCCGGGTCGCAGTACATCGTATACACCTGCTGCAACACCCCCCCCTCTAAGCCCCGTATACGTAAACACTTTTGAAACAACTTCTTGTCGATCGTGAATTGCACTCGGCCCGCAAGATGTTGTCCTGCGACCAGATCCTTGATCACCCCAGCAATCAACCGTTGCTTGTGCACATTGATCAGCGGCTCGAGTTGCATCGACGGTGGGAGTGCCGGAAGAGGATCAAACACTTCCGGACGGCAGGGAGAGTCAAAACTAACGCCTTGGGCGTCGATGGAAACAGGCTCGTTGGGCGCCGTCGGATCAATGAGATCAGGGAGCTTGCTATATCGATAGAGCTGAGCGAGGTAGATGCCTAGGACCCGATCATCAGCTTTCACGAAAGCGAGCGTGACAACCCCCTCAACGATACTCACCAATAAAGGGGACACAAGCGGACGGCATGCTCCCTTCTGTAGACCTGCTCCACGACTGCGAGTCTGAGGTACTGCCACTCATGATCGTCGAGGCATGCGAACGGGCATCGATCGGCTTCGCATCCACCATAGCCGAGATCGCTTCGTGCATTGCCTTGAAATCGTCTTCCGCATTCACGAATTGCGACAACTTTTGATAGATCTGCACTTCCCATGGACCTACACGGCCCCAATGCCGATGCATGGCTTTGCCGACCCACTCGTTTCGCAGACCTGCGAGAATGGCAGCCAACGTATTAAAGTTGCTATGGCTATATGATTTCTGTACGACGACCCAAAGTGAGCACGACATCTCCCCAACCAAGCCACACACACGTACGAACGCAATCCGGATAAACTTGGCTACAAGCGTATGTCGATCACTAGGTGGCGTCAACACGATCTCTGAAACGACGAAATTAGCCATCAAGTTGAAGCGACCCCGGACGGCAGCTAATGCGCTCGTCTTTTGACCGTTCTGTGACTCCGCTTTCCACTGCGCTCGCTCTTTGAGGTACTGTGCCCAATCGAGCACATTGACCTCTTGACACGCCATCCAATCATCCATGATCAGCTCCTCAGGTTTGATCCCCATGAACAATTCTCGATCGATCATGGAGAAATGCTGTGCTAGCACGTCCACTCTCACGTTCAACACCCAGGATCGATGTGCTTTACGACCTGTTGGCGTCAGGATCTTCCTAGGCGACGGGAGCGGAGCAGGTGCGGGGGTCTGCGCAGG